>NC_069463.1:26674819-26714819 GCF_026875155.1 Cherax quadricarinatus
ATGGATAATGAGAACTTTCAAAACAAAGGAAACAACGCGAACGGTGACCCTATTTAAATAACTTAAACTCTCTCGCTTAGAGTAGTGTTCAGTGTTGAAATTTCCGATCAGGGCAGAAGAGATAACAGAGCTGGAACAGACGCATTACTGGGAAGGCCTTACAGTTGTAAATATGTACTCACATTAAGGAAGTGCAAATAAACCCAGTGAAAAGCAGGGGTGCCGTGGGCATAACAAGAAAACACTGTATCAACATCCGTGGCCCCAGACTATTCAACATCTTACCAGAAAATATCAGAAACACTGCTGGGATAAGTGTAGACATCTCCAGGAGGAAACTAGATAAATACCTCCGTCAAGTACCGGATCAACCAGGCTGTGATTTACAACTGGGCTAGCTTTCCCACAATACTTTTGCAATATTACTGCAAAACAATACTCTTGGAAAACAGTACTTTTGCAATACCCATGCAACGCAATGTTCTCTTTTAACACATTCGTGTAACATAATGCTATCTAGCAACACAATAACCACGTAACAACGCTCTCCTGCAACAACCTCATTCAATATTATATTTTCTCAAACTCATTATTCTAAAACATGGGACTCAACACTGACAACGTACCTGTTCTTTCAGCTGTGCCTTCTATTATTTGCCATACTGCTGGAAAGAACATGTTAGACGAATAAGAACACTTATAGTAGAGAATCCCGTTAATATAACGTTTCGCCCAAAGCAAAGCTTGGGCAAAATGTTGCATTAAGAGGGTTTTCTGTTGCTAGGAAGGATCTCACCAGCAGACAGTTTCAGTGTTATTCTTATTATTATGAAGATTATTAAATTACATACATTCCATGACATCCTTTACGTTCACTGTGAAATTATCACAGAATAATGTAGCAGCACACTGCTGGTGTCACTATCACACAGAATAATGTAGCAGTACACTGCTGGTGTCACTATCACACAGAATAATGTAGCAGCAAACTGCTGGTGTCACTATCACACAGAATAATGTAGCAGCACACTGCTGGTGTCACTATCACACAGAATAATGTAGCAGCACATTGCTAGTGTCACTATCACACAGAATAATGTAGCAACACACTGCTAGTGTCATTATCACACTGAATAGTGTAGCAGCACACTGCTGGTGTCACTATCACACAGAATAATGTAGCAGCACACTGCTGGTGTCACTATCACACAGAATAATGTAGCAGCACACTGCTGGTGTCACTATCACACAGAATAATGTAGCAGTACATTGCTGTGTCACTATCACACAGAATATGTAGCAGCATGCTGGTGTCACTATCCACTGAACATGAGCAGCACACTGTGGTGTCACTATCACAACAGAATAATGTAGCAGAACACTGCTGGTGTCACTATCACACAGAATAATGTAGCAGCACACTGCTGGTGTCACTATCACACAGAATAATGTAGCAGCACACTGCTGGTGTCACTATCACACAGAATAATGTAGCAGCACACTGCTGGTGTCACTATCACACAGAATAATGTAGCAGCACACTGCTGGTGTCACTATCACACAGAATAATGTAGCAGCACACTGCTGGTGTCACTATCACACAGAATAATGCAGCAGCACACTGCTGGTGTCACTATCACACAGAATAATGTAGCAGCACACTGCTGGTGTCACTATCACACAGAATAATGTAGCAGCACACTGCTGGTGTCACTATCACACAGAATAATGTAGCAGCACACTGCTGGTGTCACTATCACACAGAATAATGTAGCAGCACACTGCTGGTGTCACTATCACACAGAATAATGTAGCAGCACACTGCTGGTGTCACTATCACACACAATAATTTTAGCAGCACACTGCTGTGTCACTATTCACAAGAATATGTAGCAGCACCTGCTGTGTCACTATCAACACACAATAATTAGCAGCACACTGCTGGTTTTCACTATCACAAGAATATGTAGCAGCACACTGCTGGTGTCACATCACACAGAAATGTAGCAGACCACTGCTGGGGCACTATCACACAGAATAATTAGCAGCCACTGCTGGTGTCACTATCACCAGATAAGTAGCAGCACACACGCTGGTCGTCACTAATCACACGGGAAAATGTAGCAGCAAACTTGGTGTCACTATCACACAAATAATGAGCAGCACACTGCTGGTGCACTATCACACAAGAATAATGTAGCAGCACATTTTGTCACTATCCCCAAAAATAATGTAGCAACACACTGGGTAGTGTCATTTTCACACTGAATAGTGTACAGCAAAAACTGCTGGGTCAAAAATCACACAGAATAATGTAGCAGATCACTGCTGGTGTCACTATCACACAGAATAGTTTTAGCAGCACATGCTGGTGTCACTATCACACAGAATAATGTAGCAGTACATTGCTGTGTCACTATCACACAAATATTACAAACACTGCTGTGTCACTATCACACAGATTAGTGTAGCGCACACTGCTGGTGTCCCCTAATCACACAAAATAAGTTTGCAGCACACTGCTGTGTCACTATCAACAAATAATGTAGCGCACATGCTGGTGTCATATCACAAAAAAATGTAGCAGCACATCTGGTGTCACTATCACACAGTATAAGTAGAGCCATGCTGGTGTCACTTCACAAAAGATATGTAGCGCACACTGGGTGTGTCACTATCACAAAAGAATAAATTAAACAAACACTGTGGTGTCACTATCACAAGAATAAGTAGCAGCAATGTGGTGTCACTATCACATTAATAATGTAGCAGCACACTGCTGGTGTCACTATTTAAAAAATAAGGTAGCAGCAAACTGAGTGTCACTATCACACAAAATATTGTTTGAAGCAACAATGCTTTGGGGTCACTATCACACAATTAAAGTAGTTGCAGCACTGCAGTGTCATACACACAAATAATGGTTTGCAGCACACTTGTTTGGGTTTACTATCACACTTATAGTTAGTAGCACACTGCGGTTTTATATCACAAGAATATTGTAGCAGCCATGCTGGTGTAAAACTATCACAAGAATAGTGTAGCAGACTGCTGGTGTCACTTTTCACAAAATAGTGTAGCAGCACATTGTTGGTGGGGCACTATTTAACAGAATAGTGTAGCAGCCACTGCTGGTGGCACTTTCACACAGAAATGTTGCGATACTCCTCGGTGTTTACTATCACACAGATTAGTGGGAACGCACACTGCTGGGTCCTTTCACTCGGATATTGTAGCAGCACAGGTTGGTGTCACTATCACCAAAATAGTGGCAGCACACTGCTGGTTCACTATCACCAAAAATATGAGCAGCCACTGTGGTGTCACTATCACACAAATGTGGAGCGCACACTTTTTTGTCACTATCACAAAGAATAGTTTGAGCAATGCTGTGTCACATCACACAGAATATGAAGCAGCCCTGCTGGTGTCACTATCACACAGATAATGTAGGGGCACACTGCTGGTGTCAACTAATCACACGAATATGTTAGCAGCTCAATGGTGGTGTCACTATTTAACACAGATAGTGTAGCAGCACAATCTTGTATTTTCAAATATACCAGAATAGTACAGCACACTGGGTGGTTTTACTATCAACAGATTAGTGTTAGCAGCACAATGCTGGGGTTTTACTATCACAAAAAATTTGTTTGCAGCAACACTGCTGGTGTCACTATTCACACAAAATTTAATTGTAGCAGCCTGCTGGTGTCAACTATCACACAAAATTGTTTGCAGCAACACTTGGGTGGTGTCAATATCACACAGATAATGTAAGGGAGCACACTGTGGTGGGCACTATCACACAGTTAATGTAGCAGCACACTGTGTGCACTTTCACCAGATAATTTAACAAAAATTGCTGGTGTCACTATCACACAGAAAATGTTGCAGCACATGTGGTGTCACATACACTCATAATGTAGCAGCACAAGCTGGTGTCCTATCACAAAATAAAGGTAGCAGCACACTGGGTGTCCTATCACAAATAGGTAGCAGCCATGCTGGTGTCACTATCACACAAATATGTAGAGCACACTGGGGTGTCACTATCACACAAAATAATTTTAGCGCACATGCTGGTTTTCACTATCACACAAATAGTGTAGTAGACATGCTGGGGTCACTATCACAAAGATAGTGTAGCAGCACACTGCTGGTGGGGACTATCACAAGAATAGTGGTAGCAGATTGCTGGTTGTCATTAATAAAAGAATTAGTGTAAGAAGCACTGCTTGGTGGTCCTATAACAGGAATTGTTTGCAGCATGTGGTGATATACCTGAATAATGTAGGAAAAATACTTTGGTTGTCAATTATCACAAAGAATAGTGTTGCAGCAACTGCTGGCGTATATCAGGTTAATTTGTTAGAGCACACATTGGTGTATTTTAACACAAAATAAGTGCACAGCACAACTGTTGGTTGTAACTATCACACAAATATCAGACCACTGCTGTGTCACTATCACACAAAATAGTAAAATCCCAACACACTTTTATTTGTACTATCACACATGAATAGTGTAAGCAACTGCTGTTCACTATCACACAGAATAATGTGCATCACCAATCGTCCCAATTCCCCCACCCGAATAATGTACCCCCCACACTCTGGTCCCCCCTTCCACAACAGATATGTAGCCCCGCACCCCTGTGGTGTCAACATCCACCAGTATATTTAGGTCCCCGCACACTTTTATTGTCCAAAACACCCCGGAATAGGTTTACAAGCCCCACTGCTGGTTCACTATCACACAGAATGTGTAGCAGCACACTGTGGTGTCACTATCACACAGATAAGTAGCACACAGTGGTGTCACTAACACAAAAAATGTTAAACACACGGGGGTTTTATATCCACCAAAAAGTGAGCGCAACTCTTTTTCACACAACAAAAAGGTAAGACACTTTTGTCACTATAACAGAAAAGTGTACAGCACAACGCTGGTTTTCCTATCAAACAGAATTTGTAGCAGCACATGCTGGTTTACTATCACAAAGAAAGGACAGCCACTGCGGTTCACTTTTACACGAATAGTGAGCGCACACTGCTGGGGTCACTACACACAGAATAGTTTAGCGCCCACTTTGTCCAACCCACAATAGTGTAGACACACGCTGGTGTCCATCACACAGAATAGTGAAGCAGCAGAAAATAAATCATTTTCAAAACAATAATCCCCGACAATTTTTTCATTCAAAATTTGGGAATCACCGCTTAAATTCTGTAAAAACAGTGGAACCAAAATTTGCAAACAAACCCGGTTAATTCCGAAATTTACACTCCGGATTAAATTTTGGGAGCACAAAGGGATTTTATTTAAGCAAACGCTGTTTAGGGATTTAAAGTTATTCACCAATAAATCCCCCAACAATTTGTTTCATTCATTTTAGTTTTAAATCGCCCAAAAGGAAGTGAAAAAACCAAAAGGTTTTGTCCGGTAAATTATCCGGTCCCCGTACCAAAACCACTTTTTCCTTGTCCCCAATAAAAATCAAAATCTATTCAGGTCCCCAGCCCCCCTTTAAAATCTACATGTTCCCGGGCCCGTACCACCATCTACATCTACCAGGTCCCCCATACTACCCTTTTCAGTACCAGGTCCCCCCGTCCACCATCTATTACGGGGCCCTATACCATTTATCATTATCCAGGTCCCCCTACCACCAAACTATCAGGTCCCCCTACCACCATCTATCATCTATCAGATCCCCCTTTAAAACCCTTTACTGTATCCAGGTCCCCCGTACCACCCTCAAATTTTCAGGTCCCCCGTACCACTATCTATCATCTATCAGGTCCCCAGTACCACCATCTATCTATCAGGTCCCCAGTACCACCATCTATCATCTATCCAGGTCCCCAGAACCACCATCTATCATCTATCAGGTCCCCAGTACTACCATCTATCATCTATCAGGTCCCCAGTACCACCATCTATCATCTATCAGGTCCCCAGTACTACCATCTATCAGGTCCCCAGTACCACCATCTATCATCTATTAAGGTCCCCAATACCACCATCTATCATCTATCCAGGTCCCCAGTACCACCATCTATCATCTATCAGGTAACCAGTACTACCATCTACCATCTATCAGGTCCCCAGTACCACCATCTATCATATATCAGGTCCCCAGTACTACCATCTTTCATCCATCAGGTCCCCAGTACCACCATCTAAATATCCAGGTGATGTCAAATACATCACCTGTCTACTACTGGTGATGTCAAGGACATCACCAGTAGTAGACAGGACAAGCTTCCATCCTCAGGGGTATACTTAATCCCTTGTAATGACTGCAACAAATTATACGTGGGCGAAACATCAAGAGACCTCCAAACACGTATTTCAGAACACCAATGCGCAAGCAGGACTGACGATACAAGGAATGCCTGTGTACAACATCGCAATTCACACAACCATTTAATTAACTACAGAAACTCAAGACTTATCGCCACAAAAGACAACACTCAATACCGAAGAATCCTGGAATCATCGCTTATCTCTACAACCAACAATTTCAACCAGAACAATGGCTACTATAACATAGCTGAACCACTCGCCAAGAAACTTCTTCATCGCTATCCCACATAAGAACATAGAACACTGCAGAAGGTCTACTCATAACTTGTCCAATACCCCTGCCAGGCTACCCAAGACTTTATAACCTCACCCGGTACATCATCAGATGCAGCACTCTCCACCTGACCTCAACATTCTGAACCTGACTATAAATACTCACGTACCTTCCACCCCAGGTAGATCTGTTTGTGACTTGAAAAAGCCCACTGTGTGGGCGAAACGTTGCCAATAAAGGATCACATTAAACTGCATATGTGTTTATGTTTCCACCACCATCTATCACCTATCAGGTCCCCAGTACCACCATCTATCTATCCAGGTCCCCAGTACCACCATCTATCTATCCAGGTCCCCAGTACCACCATCTATCATCTATCAGGTCCCCAGTACTACCATCTATCATTTATCAGGTCCCCAGTACTATCATCTATCAGGTCCCCAGTAACACCATCTATCATCTATCCAGGTCCCCAGTACCATCATCTATCATCTACCCAGGTCCCCAGTACCACCATCTATCATCTATCCAGGTCCCCAGTACCACCAGTACCATCATCTATCAGGTCCCCAGTACCACCATCTATCATCTATCCAGGTCCCCAGTACCACCATCTATCAAGGTCCCCAGTACCCCCATCTATCATCTATCCAGGTCCCCAGTACCACCAGTACCATCATCTATCAGGTTCCCAGTACCACCATCTATCAGTTATCCAGGTCCCCAGTACCACCATCTATCATCTATCAGGTCCCTAGTACTACCATCTATCCAGGTCCCCAGTACCACCATCTATCAGGTCCCCAGTACCACCATCTATCCAGGTTCCCAGTACCACCATCTATTCATCTATCCAGGTCCCAGTACCACCAGAACCATCATCTATCAGGTCCCCAGCACTACCATCTATTATCTATCCAGGTCCCCAGTACCATCATCTATCAGGTCCCCAGTACCACCATCTATCATCTATCAGGTCCCCAGTAACACCAACTATCATCTATCCAGGTCCCCAGTACCACCGTCTATCATCTATCCAGGTCCCCAGTACCACCATCTATCAGGTCCCCATTAACACCATCTATCATCTATCCAGGTCCCCAGTACCATCATCTATCAGGTCCCCAGTACCACCATCTATCAGGTCCCCAGTAACACCATCTATCATCTATCCAGGTCCCCAGTACCACCATCTATCATCTATCCAGGTCCCCAGTACCATCATCTATCAGGTCCCCAGTACCACCATCTATCAGCTATCCAGGTCCCCAGTACAACCATCTATCATCTATCAGGTCCCCAGTACTACCATCTATCATTATCCAGGTCCCCAGTACCACCATCTATCAGGTCCCCAGTACTCCCATCTATCATCTATTCAGGTCCCCAGTACCACCAGTACCATCATCTATCAGGTCCCCAGTACCACCAGTACCATCATCTATCAGGTCCCCAGTACTACCATCTATCAAGGTCCCCAGTACCATCATCTATCAGGTCCCCAGTACCACCATCTATCAACTATCAGGTCCCCAGTACCACCATCTATCATCTATCAGGTCTCCAGTACCACCATCTATCATCTATCCAGGTCCCCAGTACCACCATCTATCATCTATCAGGTCCCCAGTACCACCATCAATCATCTATCCAGGTCCTCGGTACTACCATCTATCATCTATGACTGTCCTCACACTGACAGTGTCCTCTCACTGACAGTATCCTCACACTGGCAGTGTCCTCACACTGACAGTGGGGATGAACTGTGAACTGGGAAAGGACATCCAGTCCTCTTAACACTAGGTAAAGAGTTTAAACACTGATTATTTTCACCTTTATCTCGTGTTACAGGATGTATCCTAACTAAACCTGTATCCTAACTAAACCTGTATCCTAACTAAACCTGTATCCTAACTAAACCTGTATCCTAACTAAACCTGTATCCTAGCTAACCTGTATCCTAACTAAACTGTATCCTAACTAAACCTGTATCCTAACTAAACCTGTATCCTAACTATAACCTGTATCCTAGCTAAACCTGTATCCTAACTAAAACCTGTATCCTAACTAAACCTGTATCCTAACTAAACCTGTATCCTAACTAAACCTGTATCCTAACTAAACTGTATCCTAACTAAACCTGTATCCTAACTAAACCTGTATCCTAACTAAACCTGTATCCTAGCTAAACCTGTATCCTAACTAAACCTGTATCCTAACTAAACCTGTATCCTAACTAAACCTGTATCCTAACTAAACCTGTATCCTAACTAAACCTGTATCCTAACTAAACCTGTATCCTAACTAAACCTGTATCCTAACTAAACCTGTATCCTAACTAAACCTGTATCCTAACTAAACCTGTATCCTAACTAAACCTAACTTAATCTAACATATCTTAACCTAATTTAATCCAACATTAATAACATATATTGGGAAATGTGTTGGAAACCTTCTCTGTGCAAAATCCGCTTAGGACTGGAGGTAAATGTAATATGTGTTTGTGACGCCGTAAAGACCACTGTGTGAGCGAAACGTTGTAGTGAGGGACCAGTAAGCTCAGAAAGGAACATGAAGAGGTACACAGACTGTAGAAAATATGATAGGTGTTTCGTGGTATCCTAATTCCATCATCAAAAATATTTCCTATATATCTTAATGTTCCATAATGATTTTAAAGCACTTAAAAAAATCGTTTTTATTTCTACTAAAATAATGATAGTTTGGTTTTCTATGAAAATAAGAAGGCTAGATTACCAGTCTCTGAAAAGATGTAGAAATTAGGGTACTGTGATTGAAGAGTGTAAAGGAAAACAGAAATAAGGGGGATGTAAATACTGTACACGAAAGTGTGGCGTGGAGTGACAGGCTGGTGGTCAAGACCTGCCCAGCTGGTGGTAAATGTCCAGCTGGTGGTAAATGTCCAGCTGGTGGTAAATGTCCAGCTGGTGGTAAATGTCCAGCTGGTGGTAAATGCCCAGCTGGTGGTAAATGCCCAGCTGGTGGTAAATGTCCAGCTGGTGGTAAATGCCCAGCTGGTGGTAAATGTCCAGCTGGTGGTAAATGCCCAGCTGGTGGTAAATGTCCAGCTGGTGGTAAAGTCAGCTGGTGGTAAATGTCCAGCTGGTGGTAAATGCCCAGCTGGTGGTAAATGCCCAGCTGGTGGTAAATGTCCAGCTGGTGGTAAATGCCCAGCTGGTGGTAAATGTCCAGCTGGTGGTAAATGTCCAGCTGGTGGTAAATGCCCAGCTGGTGGTAAATGTCCAGCTGGTGGTAAATGCCCAGCTGGTGGTAAATGTCCAGCTGGTGGTAAATGCCCAGCTGGTGGTAAATGTCCAGCTGGTGGTAAATGCCCAACTGGTGGTAAATACCCAGGGCAGTTCCTTCTGGCACACTAGTTCCAGGAGGTTGGCCCTGGCAGTGGGGGGAGAGCGTTAATGGCGTGTACATGAGGGGGTTCGGATGAGCGCTTTGTAGAGCTTTGCCTGGAGCAGATCTCCTCGTAGTTCGTAGTGTCCACTGAGGGGCTTACGGGACAATGCTTTTTTTTTTCTTTGGGGGGAGGGGGGTTTAAAGCCTACTGACTACACGAGGATTATTAAGGTTGCATGTTACCTTGCCAACACCAGAAAAGACTAAGAATTAGACATATGTGCAACATCTGGGTATCTTTATTAGCAGACGTTTCACCAGCCAGTGGCTTTATCAATACAAATTCGAGGATATAACAGGAAGACTGTAGAACTATATACAAAAGACGAGGTAATCAGTCCCTCAGCCTTGGAGTTGAAGAGAACCGTAAGCTTGAAGACGATGGCGCTCTTCACCAACTCCAAGACTGAGGGACTGATTACCTCGTCTTTTGTATATGGCTCTACAGTCTTCACATTATCTCCTTGAATTTCTTTTCATAAAGCCACTGGAGGGCGAAACGTCTACAAATAAAGACTCCCAGATGTTGTACATGTGTCTAATTCTTCATCTTGTCGGTACTGTGTACAATTCATGTGCAAGATTACGTTAATACTTATAACAGGTATTAAACATCAGCGAACATACGCTGTGTGTATGAATTCAAGGTACCTGGCTAGGTTCACTCCTAGCACTGTGACTATCAGAAGTGGGTATGAACGATTCTAGGTTTGAGGTTCAAACTTCAATTGATGGGAATGACGGTGCCAATTATTGAAATTCTAAGTCCAACAGATGTTGGTGAGTTTATTGTCTTGTGACTTTGGAATGTTCTGTGTTGTGTTTATGCGTCATTATGTTGCCAATAGTGTGATCCTGATGAATAAGATACATGTACAATACGGATATATTCATTGCCAAAACATTTCGCCTGCGCAACAAGCTTCTTCAGTCGTATACAGAGTCGACAATAATACTGAAGAGAGTGGAAAAATTGGAGAGGTAATTTTTGAAGTGTTCAGTCTCTAACCTTAATAAAAGGTGTTCAGTCCCTTATCCACGATATAATGTATTAGATCTCTTATCTTTGCTAGAGGTTCAGTCCCTAAACTTTGACATAAGATGTTCGATCCCTTAGTCTTCACAGAAGGTATTCAGTCAGCCTTGATAGACCTTCAGTCCTTTAGCCTTGATGCAAAATTTTCAGTCACTTGTCTCAGTGCCAACTGTCTCACTACTGACCTTGTCACAGTACCAACTGTCTCACTACTGACCTTGTCCAGTACCAACTGTCTCACTACTGACTTTGTCACAGTACCAACTGTCTCACTACTGACCTTGTCACAGTACCAACTGTCTCACTACTGACCTTGTCACAATACCAACTGTCTCACTACTGACCTTGTCACAGTGCCAGCTGTCTCACTACTGACCTTGTCACAGTGCCAGCTGTCTCACTACTGACCTTGTCACAATGCCAGCCGTCTCACTACTGACCTTGTCACAATGCCTGCTGTCTCACTACTGACCTTGTCACCGTGCCAACTATCTCACTACTGACCTTGTCACAGTGCCAGCTGACTCCCTACTGACCTTGTCACAGTACCAGCTGTCTCACCACCGATCTTGTCACAGTGCCAGCTGTCTCCCTACTGACCTTGTCACAGTGCCAGCTGTCTCACTACTGACCTTGTCACAGTGCCAGTTGTCTCCATACTACCTTGTCACAGTGCCAGCTGTCTCCTACGGACCTTGTCACACTGCCATCTAGCACCCTACTGACCTTGTCACAGTACCAGCTGTCTCCCTACTGACCTTGTCACAGTTCCAGCTGTCTCCCTACTCACCTTGTCATAGTGCCAGCTGGCTCCCTGCTCACCTTGTCACAGTTCCAGCTGTCTCCCTACTCACCTTATCATAGTGCCAGCTGGCTCCCTACTCACCTTGTCACCATGCCAGCTGGCTCCTTACTCACCTTGTCACCATGCCAGCTGGCTCCTTACTCACCTTGTCACAGTGCCAGCTGGCTCCCTGCTGACCATGCCAGTGCCAACTCACCTGGGGGAAACAAAGAGAAATTAGTTTTTATACAATTTTAGCGAAGCGCTAAACCTGTATGGGTGATTAAGAGGGAGGAGTGTGGGTTCGATACTCCGTTTGTTAAGAAATAGTAGTAGTAGTAGTAGTAGCAGCAGCAGCAATAATAGTACTAGTAATAATAGTAACAGTAGTAATGGTAGCAATAATAGTAACAATAGTAGTAGTAGCACTAGTAGAAATAATATCAGTATTAGTAGTAATGGTAGTAGTAGTAGACCCTACATCAACCTCCTACATCACCCCAGCCACCCCTACATCAACCCAGCCACCCCTACATCACCCCAGCCACCCCTACAACCCAGCCACCCCTACAACCCAGCCACCCCTACATCAACCCAGCCACCCCTACATCAACCCAGCCATCCCTACATCACCCCAGCCATCCCTACAACCCAGCCACTCCTACATCAACCCAGCCACCCCTACATCACCCCAGCCATCCCTACAACCCAGCCACTCCTACATCAACCCAGCCATCCCTACATCACCCCAGCCATCCCTACAACCCAGCCACCCCTACATCAACCCAGCCATCCCTACATCACCCCAGCCATCCCTACAACCCAGCCACTCCTACATCAACCCAGCCACCCCTACATCAACCCAGCCATCCCTACATCACCCTAGCATCTCCTACATCCACTCAACCAGGTAGTAACTAACACACCCTCCCTCACGCATCACAAACATAGCCTTGTAAAGCTTCTATCCAACTACCCGCTTCGCTGGATAGGAAGACTAGCCAGTATCCACACAATACAACGATTCTCTTCTGCAATTCTCTGAATAAAGAATCAACTCAAACTTTTGTATATTTTGCTCTTTTATTATTCTGGATTTTCATGCATAATATTTATATCTGAGAGAGAGAGAGAGAGAGAGAGAGAGAGGAGAGAGAGAGAGAGAGAGAGAGAGAGAGAGAGAGAGAGAGAATGTCTATTTCAATGACCTTCTTCATCTCATCCCAGAATCCCATGCATATACAGACGACTGTACTCTGACATTTACTTATCCAAGGGAGGAAATGCCAGCTGTTCTCGGTTACATTAATCACCAACTTACAGTTATATCAGCCTGGGGAAAACGATGGCACGTCACATTTGCTCTTGAGAAAATACAAATGATGGTCTCTAGGCACCATGATGGTAATGTTGGAGCAGGTAGTAAGAATGAATGGAGGTGTTGGTACCAGGGGACGAAGGTGACATCCTTGAAGAATCACGAAGGAAATCTTGCACACATGGCTGCCAAAAATTTATCAGCGCTAAGGTGTATCTTGTACTTGTTTGACAGCAGAGGATGCAAGATTCTTTGAGGCACAAGTGTGCTCACACCGTGAGTATGCTCCACTGTCTTGGATTGTCTGCTCCCAGTCTCATTTACGGCTTCTTGACAAGATGAGATTTTAGATTTAGCCGCCAAATTGACTAGTTTATTATGTATCCCATATCCATCCTGTGGACGGTAGCACAAGAGTATATGGATACACAAAAGGCCTAGGAACTAGGCCCCAAAAGGGTTAACAGGTATAAATCTGGATTTATATCTACAGTTCACTTATCTGTTACAAGTAAATTTAGAAAAATTGCTTAATATATCTGGTATCTTATTTTCATTAATAAGATATCTTGACATGTCACGTAGGTTGTTATACTATCTCTATATTCCTCGATAAGTAGACAATAATACACATAGTGTTCCAGATAGTGGCCATAGGCCTGGTCACATACTTTCCATTTGATCATGTGTTTGTCTGCCAAACTGCCAGCAACTAAGCGTAAGTCTGGCCACTACAACATGAGTGTTCATAAGTTGCTCCATAAACATACTTATCTACGTTCATGTTATCATAGTGGGTTATAGATCTACTCAGGCTTCTAAATAAATTCCTATAACATTCATTTCCATTATTTACTTCCCTCCTAATATTATTCCTAATGCTAGACAGATATACCAAATTTCTATCCTACATTCTCCCTCAGGGTGCTCTTCTTGGCCAACATATCAAGGAGTAATCCAGTGTGTGATGGAATCCATAACAATTGTATATTAATTCCCTTTTCCCCGGAGTTTTTACTATTTATATCTGGCTTCTCCAATGAGCATATTGTTAGTCATTATGTGAGTCAAGAGCAGAGACCAGAACAAGAGGACTTGTCTCTCGCCTGGACAGATCTGTCATTTCAGCAGAACCTTCAACACCAAAGGGATGTGGGCGGTCTTACTATTATGTACAAGGCCAATGTTTCAAGGTAAGCATTGGCCCATCCATAAAACGTGACATGCATTTCTACACAAGACAGGCAGCAGACAGCAACTCTTAGTTGTTCATTCTAAGAAAACCCACTTTTCTGAGTCATTCATTTTAAAAATAAATCGAATCTAAACAGTTTCGACCAAAACAAAAAATGATAAAATAAAGTCAGCGCCCAGTGAAACCGCGGGCCCACAGCGGGCTCATAACAGAAAAAGGGTTTCAGAAACTAAGGAGATAAGGCCCAGCTTAAAAACCCAAGGGGTAGGAACCTTAACCAACCCTCCAAAATCATTGTATAAATGACTGATCGAGAAACGCAAAGTTATTTTCACTAAGCTGTTGCAGGGGTTGGGGGGGTGCCAAAAAACGGCGGGGTTATCTTAAATGTCTTTCACAACATTAAGATTCAAGAGACTTCTTCAGTAGCCGGGGAACTTGAAAGCAATAAGGACCTGAGACATATTCCCAGAAACGAGCTTGGTGCCAAAACGAAAGTTTGGAAGGGGCCCCCTCAAGAACTCCACTCAAAAAATCAAAAAAGCCCTTTTTTCGCTGTTTTGTAAGGAGTAGACAGGATAATTCCGTCGACGGGAATTCCCTCAGGTCAAAAATTATTAATAGTCTTTAAACATCATACAGTACCCAAAAAGGCCTACATCAAGGACCGTATGCCCGCTAATGCTGACACATTACAAGGCCCAGAATCAAACACTGACATAAACAGCAGCAAAAAACTGGTTGGAATCTGTTTGCACAGAGCTCTATAGCAGAGCTCGAAACACCGCACTTAAAAAATTTCCTTACAACTTCTTTGGTCGCCATGTGGGAATGGATCCATTTCCCAAAAACAAAGCAAATTTTTAGATCTGAAGTCCCCTTTTTACACCGACAGTACACCCCATCACTGTTCCCCAAGCCCACTTACAAAACCCTTTGGGATATCTTCTTCTGCCGTCCCGAGTCAGGTTTTTCTCCACCCCTGATTTTGTAGCTAACAATCGACTGGCCAAAACCGTACAGATTTAAATGTCGGGCCCAAAGGGACGAACAACAAAAGATTTAAAAACTGGTAGTTTGGCAGGATGTGGGAAAAGAAAGTAGTAGTCACCCACTGTGTCTCACCCCCCTCAACCAAAGGAAAACGCTCACCAGGTACATAAACATCAGGGTCACCCGCCAAACGAGAAATCACGCTGAATCACAGCGAAACAAAATGTGCAGGAAAAGGGGGATCAACCTCCCAGGCACCAGGGATGCTCCTGCTATCACTGAAGGGGAAAACACGCTGACAACTGCCTGGAAACCAGGTGTAATTACTGCCATTAGGGGGACACTGAGACCACTGATAAACAAAAAAAGGAATTTAAACAAGATCACCAGTTCTTAAGATATTTATTCCCCCCCCAAAAAAAAATCTAGCAAGATCTCAGACATGTGAATACATACATCACTCACCAAGCTACACCTATCTTGGTAACTCAGGTGGTTTTATGCATTATACAAGACCACAGCAGCTGCCCCAGTATCTCACCTGTCTCAAGGGCAAGCACATTACACACCTATCAACTCAAGCTGAACACAAACATGAGGAGCCAGTTTATCAGCATCCTGTCTGCCAACATTCGAGGCTTCATTACCGATGCTGGTGACCTCACGAAGTTCAAAGCGGGTTGCTCCTACCTCTCACAACTACTGGATCACTATGCCATGGTCTTGGATGCAATGGAGGACAAACAGAATGCAAATGTAGTATGATGGAAAATCACACACAACGTGCTAAAGAAATAACTTGAAAAGTTACACAATGTGAACGACAGTGCTAGACACAGCAACTTTCATTCTCACGTCATGCACTGGTGAAGAACACAGCTGCTACACTATGTGAACGACAGTGCTAGACACAGCAACCTTCATTCTCACGTCATGCACTGGTGAAGAACACAGCTGCTACACTATGTGAATGACAGTGCTAGACACAGCAACCTTCATTCTCACGTCATGCACTGGTGAAGAACGCAGCTGCTACACCATGTGACTGACAGTGCTAGACCGAGAAATGATCCTTGTAGAGCCCCACTCGTCACACTCGCCCATTCTGACATTTCCTACATAGTAACTCGTTGTTTCCTTCCTGTTAAGTATTCCTTGCTGTCCTTTTGTGAGTGTGCATGTACTCACCTAATTGTGGTTGCAGGCGTCGAGACTCAGCTCCTGGTCCCGCCTCTTCATTGGACGCTACTAGGTCCTCTCTCTTCTCCATGAGCTTTATCATACCTCGTCTTAAAACTATATAAGGTTCCTGCCTCCACTACATCACTTGCCAGACTATTCCACTTCCTGACAACTCTATGACTGAAGAAATACTTCCTAACATTCCTCTGACTCATCTGAGTCTTCACCTTCCAATTGTAACCCCTTGTGTCTGTGTCCCATCTCTGGAACATCCTGCCTCTGTCCACCTTATCTATTCCTCGCAGTATTTTGTATGTTGTTATCATGTCTCCCCTAACCCTCCTGTCCTCCAGTGTCGTCAGGCCAATTTCCCTTAACCTTTCTTCTTAGGACAATCCTCTTAGCTCTGGAACTAGCCTTGTTGCAAATCTTTGTACTTTCTCTAATTTCTTAATGTGCTTGACCAGGTGTGGGTTCCAAACTGGTGCTGCATACTCCAGTATGGACCTGATGTACACGGTGTAGAGTCTTGAACGGTTCCTTACTGAGGTATTGAAACGCTATTCTCAGGTTTGCCAGGCGCCCATATGCGGCAACAGTTATCTGGTTGATGTGTGCTTTCGGAGACGTGCTCGGTATTATACTTACCCCAAGATCTTACTACTTGAGTGAGGTTTGCAGTCTTTGGCCGCATAGCCTATACTCTGTCTGCGGTCTTCTTTGCCCTTCCCGATCTTCATGACTGCATTTGGCGGGTTAAATTCAGAGAGTCAGTTGCTGGACCAGGCGTCCAGCCTTACCAGGTCTCTTTGTAGTCCTGCCTGATCCTCATCTGATTTAATTCTCCTCATTAACTTCACGTCATCTGGGAACGGGGACACTTCTGAGTCTATCCCTTCCATTGTGTCATTCACATATACCAAAAATAGCACTGGTCCTAGGACTGACCCCTGTGGGACCCTGCTCGTTACAGGCGCCCACTGTGATACCTGTATGTATAATGTTCGCCAAGACCGTGGTCCCGGCACGGGTCTCAATCTTGCGATGACCCGTCTCTGGCACTGTGATACCTCATCACATACCATGACTCGTTGTTGCCTCCCTGTCAGGTATTCTCTGATCCACTGCAGTGCCCTTCCTGTTATACGTGCCTAATCCTTTAGCTTCTGCACTAATCTGTTGTGAGGAACTGTGTCGAAGGCCTACTTGCAGGCCAAGAAAATGCAATCAACCCACCCCTCTCTCTCGTGTCTTACTTCTGTTACCTTGTCATAAAACTCCAGTAGGTTTGCGACACTATGTGTGTGTGTGTGTGTGTGTGTTGTGTGTGTGTGTGTGTGTGTGTGTGTGTGTGTGTGTGTGTGTGTACACTCACCTAATTCATCTAATTGTTGTTGCAGGGGTCGAGACTCAGCTCCTAGCCCCGCCTCTTCACTGACCGCTACTGGGTCCTCCCTCACCCTGCTCCATGAGCTTTATCATACCTCGTCTTAAAACTATGTATAGTTCCTGCCTCACTACATCGCTTGCCAGACTGTTCCACTTCCTAACAATTCTGTGGCTGAAGAAATACTTCCTAACATCCCTTTGACTCATCTGAGTCTTCAGCTTCCAACTGTGACCCCTTGTTTCTCTGTCCCATCTCTGGAACATCCTGTCTCTGCCGCCCACCGTGTGTGTGTACTCACCTATCTGTGGTTGCAGGGGCCGAATCGCAGCTCCTGGCCCCACCTCTTCGCTGGTCGCTACTAGATCCATTCCCTCCCTGCTTTAAGAGCCCTGTCATACCCTCCCTAAAGCTATGTATGAATCAGGCCTCCACTACATCGTTCTCCAGATTGTTCCACTTCCTGATAACTCTACTGTTGAAAAGTACTTCCAAACATCCCTATGACTCATCGGAGTTTTCAACTTCCGGTTGTGACCCCTTGTTACTGTGTCCCATCTCTGGAACATCCTGTCCCTGTTCACCTTATAAAATACTGGCACAGGTACTTCCTATTCCTCCTGGACTCCAGTGTCGTCAGGTTGAATTCCCTTAACCTCTCCGTGTGTGTGTGTGTGTGTGTGTGTGTGTGTGTGTGTGTGTGTGTGTGTATTCACCTAATCGTGGTTGCAGGGGTCGATTCATAGCTCCTGGCCCCGGCTCTTCACTGGTCGCTACTGGTCACTCACTTCCTGCTCTGTGAGCTTTATTATACCTCTTCTTAAAGCTATGTATGGATCCTGCCTCCACCACTTCACTTTCCAAACTATTCCACTACCTGACAACTCTGTGGCTGAAGAAATACTTCTGAACATCCCTTTGACTCATCTGAGTCTTCAACTTCCAACTGTGACCCCTTGTTGCTGTGTCCCATCTCGGGAACATCCTGTCTCTGTCCACCTCGTCGATTCCTCTCAGTATTTCATATGTTGTCCCCCCTGTCCTCCAGAGTCATAAGATCAATTTCCCTTAACCTCTCCTCGTAGGACATGCCCCCTTAGCTCCGGTACTAGTCTTGTTGCAAACCTTTGCACTTTCTCTAATTTCCTGACGTCCTTGACCAGGTGTGGGTTCCAAACTGGTGCTGCATACTCTAATATAGGCCTGGCGTATACGGTGTACAGTCTCTCGAACGATTGTGTGTGTGTGTGTGTGTGTGTGTGTGTGTGTGTGTGTGTGTGTGTGTGTGTGTGTGTGTGTGTGTGTGTGTGTGTGTGTGTGTGTGTGTACAGGTGCAGGGAACAATGGCGCATCACATGTTCAACAAGCAAGCTTCCTGTCCACGGAACAAGAGGCATCGTAGCCTTGACGGACACGCACGCAAGAAGCATGACATCCACAGGTGACACGGACACGCACGCAAGAGCTGATAACACGCACACAAGCGAAGAATGCACACAAGAAAAATTTCAGCACGTACACGAGTGATAATGATACACGCAAACGCACGGAGAATGCACGCACCGGAGACACGGAAACGCACGGAACGGGGAAGATGTACACGTAGATGAACGAACGAAAGACACAAGATAATTAAGAACGACGAGAGAGAGAGAGAGGAGAGGAGAGAGAGAGAGAGAGAGAGAGAAGAGAGAGAGAGAGAGAGAAGAGAGAGAGAGAGAGAGAGAGAGAGAGAGGAGAGAGGTAGAAAAAGGAAGAGAGAGAGGGGAGAAAGAAGGAAGAAAGTAGAGGGAAAATAGAGACAAACATAAGAATGGAGGGACACTGCTGAAGATCTACTGGCCCATACTTACCATGTCCTTCCAAAATCCAACCCAGTTCTCAAAAAGGCAGGGAGAAGGGAGGAAGGGAGGGAGAAGGAAGGCAGAGAGATGAGGGAGGAACAAGTGGGATTACAGTTCAAGGTACTTTCCGAGTTACTGATACAGTGAAGATCCTCTGTACATTCTCCGGCTGTTCATCCTGGCCAGCCTGACAATGGTTGTTAGTGTACAGTAATATTCTAGCCTGGAGAGAACAACTGACTTAAAGAGGATCATCATAGGCTTGGCATCTCTATTAAAGGTTCTAGTTATCAACTTGTTAACTGCGGTTGTGATAATAAAATTTCTGTGTTCATTTGATAATTAGTATACCAGATTATTAGTATACCAGATTATTAGTATACCAGATTATTAGTATACCAGATTATTAGTATACCAGATTATTAGTATACCAGATTCATCAAGGCTGAGGGACTGAACACTACCTATCAAGGCTGAGTAACTGAATACCATCTATCAAGACTGAAGGACTGAACACCATCTATCAAGGACTGAACACCCCAAATTACCCTGCACATCTTTGTTTATTCTCAGTATTGGACTGATAAAGCCACTAGTGGGCGAAACAACTAGCCAATAAAGATACCCAAGTGTTACACGTGTTCAGTCTAATCAACGCAGTTATTGTTGAAGATATGACACAGTTGTGTAATACAACCATTCTCCTAATTCTGTCATACTTTCAGAGTGCATAACCACCCTACTAAGCCAGATTGCTGATAGTAACAAGAAACCTAGTATGGTCGTCTACCTCGACCTCGAGAAGGCAAATGAGCTAGCCAGACCAACAGCAATTCTAGCAATACTAGCTCGGAAGGGGATCAAAGGACGCCTCCTGGTCTATATAGAGTTCTACCTTAGGGACAGGGACACTACTCTTCCTTTAAAACTCTGGAAAATGGCACGCCACAAGGAGCTGTGCTCAGTCCTACCCTGTTTAACGTCCTTATGCAGTAACTTGTGCGCCTTCCCTTTCATAGTGGTACACAGCTCCTGAGCTATGCTGATGATCTTGCACTCGTAGTAAATGGGAAATGCAATTTGGAGCGACAGGCCCAGAGAGCTTTGGACCTAATAACGCAGTCTTGCAAAGAACTAGGCCTCAAGATCTCCGCCGAGAAATCACTTGCAATGATGTTCAAGGGACCAGATCCTGTGAACAGATTACGTATTCAGACTCTTACCTATACAGTGGACCCCCGCATAGCGAACTTAATCCGTGCAAGAGGGCTGGTCGTTATGCGAAATGTTCGCTATGCGAATTAATTTTCCCCATAAGAAATAATGGAAATAAAATTAATCCGTGCAAGACACCCAAAAGTATGAAAAAAATTTTTTTTTACCACAAAAAAATGTTAATTTTAGTACACACAAACTGAAAAAGGCATGCACAATTACATGACACTTACTTTTATTGAAGATCTGGTGATGATTGATGGGATGGGAGGAGGGGAGAGAGAGTGTTAGTGTTTAGAAGGGGAATCCCCTTCCATTAGGACTTGAGGTAGCAAGTCCTTTTCCGGGGTTACTTCCCTTCTTCTTTTAATGCCACTAGGACCAGCTTCAGAGTCACTGGACCTCTGTCGCACAACAAATCTGTCCATAGAGCTCTGTACCTCCCGTTCCTTTACGATTTGTCTAAAATGGGCCATAACATTGTCATTGAAATAGTCACCAGCACGGCTTGCAACAGCTGTGTCAGGGTGATTTTCATCCATAAAGGTTTGCAGTTCAACCCACTGTGCACACATTTTCCTTAATTTTTGAAGTAGGCACAATGGATTCCACAACTGGCATAGGCTTCTCAGGGTTAGCCCCAAACCCTTCAAAATCTTTCTTAATTTCCATACTAATTCTCACCCTTTTTACCACAGGGTTGGCACTAGAAGCTTTCTTGGGGCCCATGGTCACTTATTTTCCAGAAACAGCACCGAAAACACTGTAATAATACGAAATATTCCGAGTGTATGCTTGAATGTTACCGCGGAGGCTGGCTGGTAAACAATGGACGCGTCTCGGACGAAGGTCGCTGAGCGGGTTTTTGTCCACTATGCGGGGCAAAATTTTGGTGAACAAAGCGTTCGCTATGCGGATTGTTCGCTATGCAAGGCGTTCGCTATGCGGGGGTCCACTGTACTTGGGAATCTACACTGATAAAATGATGACCTTTCAGAAATAGGCCGAGTATGTCATATCCCGTGCTCTACTCAGACTCAACGCCATGGGAGCTATGACGAGGCACCATGCAGGGGCGAGCAAAGAAGTACTTCGCTTGTGCGCTCGCTCAGTGACTACGGTGCACCGGCGTTGGCTCATCCCTGGCCGCAGAGCAGGCAAAGGGTGGAGGTCGCATAAAACCAGGCGATAAGAACTATGCTTGGGGCCCCCATCTGGACCAAGACAGTATGTCTCAGGTTTGAGGCCCGGCTTCCTTCCCTGGCTGACAGAGTGATACATAAACGCCTGCAAAGTAGCCACGATTGGTGGCGAAGAACACCGTAGCCGTGGAGATTCTGAAGCAGAAGCGAACGAACGAACGAATTCAGGTAAAATCCCAATGGGATGAGCGGGGAAGACGGGACAGACGAAGAATAGCACTGGAGAGGAGTGTTCTTAGTTGTAGAAATAGAGCCAGGGCTTAACCCAGCAACTGAGGCGATCATGGGATAGAACTGGAGAGATCAGGACTTGCCTGAGGATGTGGAAGACGTGGGCAAGCTGTGCAGGCTGAATCATGGTGGTTGATTTGTAGATCTGGTCGGCGATTGGTTGCTGGAGATCGGTGGGAAGCGGGGTGGAGAGGGAGGCATGCTTCAATATGACTGGTCGTTAAGTATGCAGAGAGGAGACAGGATCAGCGTTGATTGGTGGATAACACTCTTCACATCTGCGTTTTATTAGTTTTTCGTTCCTGTCGTAGAGCCATTTTGAAGTCTTTTGAAAGCAGGTTTTAATAATTAAGTTTGAGCAGACTTTTGCTGCCTTTTTCCAAGTCTGCAATTAGGGCAGTTTCAGTGTGGGGATCGCATCCAGGAGCAACAGTGTACTTGATACTACCATGGTGCATGGAATAGATGACCTGAGGTGCATATAGCGACTGGGTGTGAGGGCTATATGTATAGAAGGTGAGGGGTTCAGTTGGTCTAAATATTGTTTCCTCTTCCATTTCTTCAGGTCTTCGAGTATCTTGAGGTGGATTTTCAGAAGGAAGTGTCTTAGCTTTCTTGGCTTTTGGTGGTTGAGTTGGAGATGAAGCAGGTGGTTCGTTAGTGGTAGCAGAAGAGGTGGAAGACTCAGGTGATTGGTCCACAGCGGTGGTGATGCTGGAAGTCGCTGATTGGTTGTTTCTTGGAGATGGAATTTCAGGTGTTGTGATGTTACCTTAATTCTTTGGTGAGCTTGATGATGTCGGCAGATGGTGGAGAGTCTGGGAAAGTAAAGTTTGGCATGTTGTTCAATCGGAAGAGCTCGTTAACAACAGTGTTGAAGGAACCTGGTAACGCCATATTATGCATGTGTGCATATAATATACAGTAATTAATTTTCGTAGGTTCACAAGCTGGTGGAGTAGTGGTGGAGGGTTGGGTAGCTTTTAAAAGTTTTGTAGTGTCGGCCTGGAGTTTGGTGATGGCAGCATAAGTAGGTGACTTGGAAGGTGTCGTCTTCTGTTCTGCTTCCTGGCTTTTTTTTCAGAATTTCACGACGAGTGGGGCACTCTGCAGCGAGAGTATGGTGATTGTTTTTGCAGTTGAGACACTTAAGTGGGGCAGTAGAAGTACAAGTCTTGGAATCGTGGCCTTCAGACCCGCAGGTAGAGCAGAACTTTGTCTTTTGTGGGGCAGTCTTTTGTAGAGTGTAGGTAAGAGTAGCAACTCCAGCACTGAGTAATATGATGGTACCGCTCAGCTTCAATATGACTGGAGTTAATGAAGTAATATTATATGGCCAGGCCTTCAGCCATAGCTTGGGCAGCCATTGTCACATCAATAAAAGTGATTTTCAGCACGGAGGAGGCAGTAGGAATCTTGGTGATGCTTTCAACTGTAGCCCAGAGATTTTGTTCTTCTGTGGAGGTCTTTAGGTCTTCAACAGGTTGTATGGTAATCAGTTTGTCAAGTCTCTTCAATATGTAAAGTAAAAGGACACAAGTGCAACTAATGTGACATTTATTGTGGCAACGTTTCGCTCTCCAGGAGCTTTATCAAGCCATTACAAACAATACATGGACACAGAGGGTATATAAAGGCTCAGAGTGAGGTGAATACTAGTGAGGTACCATTTCGATGTTCACTAGTGGTAGTAGTAGTAGTAGTAGTAGTAGTAGTGGTAGTGACAAAAGTAATACAATATGGTAAAGCAATTAATTCGTACATGAGTAAAAGGATATAAAAGCTATTACTTGGGTAACATAAAAATAGGTTGGACAAATATAAACTGGAATGAGGCAGCTTGTTTCAGTGTTCACTCTCTGTGCTTTGTGTAGTATAACAGGAGAGACTATGTGATGGCAGGGTTTACTGTTTTCAGGAGGATTCTTGCTAAGACTTCGGAGATGGTGAAGCTGCCGTTGTTTTGTTTAATTGTATTCGAAACAGCGATCAGTGCTGATTCGAGGCACTTGCGTCTGCGGAAATTAGTTTCTTTGATCACTAATTGGGCGTCTCTGAATTTCATGAGATGACTGGAGGAATTTCGGTGTTGTACACAGGCGTTGTTCAGGTTATCGTTCCTACATGCGTAAATGTGTTCATTGAGGCGGGTGTCGAGGTTTCTGGCTGTTTCACCTACGTAAATCTTGTCGCAGCCTCCACAGGGTATAGTGTAAACTCCTGCATTGACTGGTTCGCGGTGCTTGGATTTTGTCCTGGTTATATCCTTTATTGAAGTGCTAGAAGCGATGGCGACTCTGGTGTTAGCTTGTGAAAGTGCTTTTGAGACGTTCAGTGCAACCTGACTGTTGGGAAGAATTATAACTTTCCTGGGAGTGGTGTTGATGCGTGGAGAATTTATGATCTGAAGAGCTCTTTTCTTGCAGTCTTTGATGAAAAAAGGAGGAAAATGTAACTCTGTGAATGTTTGGTGAATGTATGTACACTCCTCGTCAAGAAACTCAGGACTACAAATTCGGTATGCTCTTAGGAAAAACCCGATGATGATGCCTCTTTTGGTCTTGGTATCTTGACTGGAATAGAAGTGTGTGAGATCATTTTTATTGGTGGGTTTCCGATAAACTTGAAATCTTAGGTTGTTGTCTACTTTGTGAATGAGGACGTCGAGGAAAGGTAGCTTGCCATTGGACTCTTCTTCTAGTGTAAACTGGATCGCCGGTTCAACTGCGTTGAGCCTTGCCTGAAGATCCCGTACATCAAAACGTTTTGGAGTTATTACGAGGACATCGTCCACGTAACGTAACCAAGTGACGCTTGAAGGGATGATGTTGGCGAAGTGTTCGGACTCTAGGTGTTCCATGTATAAGTTGGCTAGGACGGCACTGATGGGGGACCCCATTCCCATGCCGTAGGTTTGTTTGTAGAGCTTGTTATTGAAAGAAAAACAGTCGAAATTAACACAGAGTTCAATTAAGTCAACAAAATCTCCGGGAGGTAGAGGAAGATTAAGGTCCTGATTGACTTTACGTCGTAGAACCTCGATGGCTTTTTTGGTAGGTACTTTTGTGAAGAGGGAAGTCACATCCAAACTGCTTAGTTTCTTGTTACGGATGGAGAGGTTACGGATGCGGTTGAGAAGGTCACCTGAGTGTTTAAGATGAGCAGGGCTGATGGTCCCCAGAAGGCAGGAAAGATGTTTGGCAAGAACTCCGGCTAGTTTGTGTGGAGCACTGCCTATTCCGGACGTGATTGGTCTGAGAGGAATATTGTGTTTATGGGTCTTGGGTAAACCATACATGTGTGCTGGTTTAGGGTTGCTTGGTAACAAGTACAGAAGTTTCTTCCCTTCTCTAGTGCGTTTGAGTATTTGTCTGGTTTTGTATAGAAAATCTTTGGTGAGCGTCTCCCACTGTTGAGTGCTGATGGGTTCGTATGTAGATTGATCATTCAAAAGGTCCATCATTTTAGTGTTGTAGTCACTGGTGTTGAGGATGACGACTCCACCTCCTTTGTCGGCGGTGGTGACGATAATGTTGGGGTCGTCGGCGAGGTTCTTAAGGGCAGTGATGTATCGTCTAGGAAGATTAGAAGTAGAAGGTTCACATAAAGCTGCAGTGAGAAGGCCCTGTATATAACCCTTCTGGAAGTTGCTGTCACTGTGTCTATGGTTCCTGGTAACTAGATTAAGTTGATAGTCAGGTTTGCGTATGTTGGTGGTAAATTTGAGTCCCAGACATCAGCCCTGCTCATCTTAAACACTCAGGTGACCTTCTCAACCGCATCCGTAACCTCTCCATCCGTAACAAGAAACTAAGCAGTTTGGATGTGACTTCCCTCTTCACAAAAGTACCTACCAAAAAAGCCATCGAGGTTCTACGACGTAAAGTCAATCAGGACCTTAATCTTCCTCTACCTCCCGGAGATTTTGTTGACTTAATTGAACTCTGTGTTAATTTCAACTGTTTTTCTTTCAATAACAAGCTCTACAAACAAACCTACGGCATGGGAATGGGGTCCCCCATCAGTGCCGTCCTAGCCAACTTATACATGGAACACCTAGAGTCCGAACACTTCGCCAACATCATCCCTTCAAGCGTCACTTGGTTACGTTACGTGGACGATGTCCTCGTAATAACTCCAAAACGTTTTGATGTACGGGATCTTCAGGCAAGGCTCAACGCAGTTGAACCGGCGATCCAGTTTACACTAGAAGAAGAGTCCAATGACAAGCTACCTTTCCTCGACGTCCTCATTCACAAAGTAGACAACAACCTAAGATTTCAAGTCTATCGGAAACCCACCAATAAAAATGATCTCACACACTTCTATTCCAGTCAAGATACCAAGACCAAAAGAGGCATCATCATCGGGTTTTTCCTAAGAGCATACCGAATTTGTAGTCCTGAGTTTCTTGACGAGGAGTGTACATACATTCACCAAACATTCACAGAGTTACATTTTCCTCCTTTTTTCATCAAAGACTGCAAGAAAAGAGCTCTTCAGATCATAAATTCTCCACACATCAACACCACTCCCAGCAAAGTTATAATTCTTCCCAACAGTCAGGTTGCACTGAACGTCTCAAAAGCACTTTCACAAGCTAACACCAGAGTCGCCATCGCTTCTAGCACTTCAATAAAGGATATAACCAGGACAAAATCCAAGCACCACGAACCAGTCAATGCAGGAGTTTACACTATACCCTGTGGAGGAGGCTGCGACAAGATTTACGTAGGTGAAACAGCCAGAAACCTCGACACCCGCCTCAATGAACACATTTACGCATGTAGGAACGATAACCTGAACAACGCCTGTGTACAACACCGAAATTCCTCCAGTCATCTCATGAAATTCAGAGACGCCCAATTAGTGATCAAAGAAACTAATTTCCGCAGACGCAAGTGCCTCGAATCAGCACTGATCGCTGTTTCGAATACAATTAAACAAAACAACGGCAGCTTCACCATCTCCGAAGTCTTAGCAAGAATCCTCCTGAAAACAGTAAACCCTGCCATCACATAGTCTCTCCTGTTATACTACACAAAGCACAGAGAGTGAACACTGAAACAAGCTGCCTCATTCCAGTTTATATTTGTCCAACCTATTTTTATGTTACCCAAGTAATAGCTTTTATATCCTTTTACTCATGTACGAATTAATTGCTTTACCATATTGTATTACTTTTGTCACTACCACTACTACTACTACTACTACTACCACTAGTGAACATCGAAATGGTACCTCACTAGTATTCACCTCACTCTGAGCCTTTATATACCCTCTGTGTCCATGTATTGTTTGTAATGGCTTGATAAAGCTCCTGGAGAGCGAAACGTTGCCACAATAAATGTCACATTAGTTGCACTTGTGTCCTTTTACTTTACATATTGTAGGTAATTCTACCAACTTTATTACAAGTCTCTTCAAGAAGACAGTCCTCTTAGCCCGTAAGGCAGGAGAGGACATGACTTTGAAGCCACGGTCTGATAGAGTGGACAAAGCGGAGAAGGTCAGTAGTTTTTCAGCTTCAACATCGTTTTCACAGACAATAATGAAGGCTTCTTGGAGTGAGAGGATGGTATTAATCTTGACCTGTAGACCCCTGATTATCACAGCAAGGGCAAGCTTGGTGAGTCATTGATCGTACCACTGGATGGTTTTATGTTAATTCTGTTGGAGAAGCTCATCTTGGGACAGGTTGTCGACACTGTAGAATATTGGAGGTGGTGTAGTAGACGAGGGCATAGTCACTGGTAGGCGGGATTCCCCAGTGGAAGTAGGTCCTACCCAAAGAGACGGGTTAGTTGTAGTAGTAGTTGTCGTAGTCGTGAAGATTATGTACATGTCCTCAGAATCAAGATTCCATGAAGTTGCAGTGTCTGACTACACGTCCCATTTCCACCTGACGTTAGTACATAAGCGTCAAGCGCCTTGCTTCTGCTTCAGAATCTCCACGACTACGGTGCTCTTCGCACCAACTCCAAGGCTGAGGGACTGATTACCTCATCTTCTGTATATAGTTCTACTGTTGATAAATTAGACACATGTGCAACTTTTGACAGAGAACCAACACGTTGATAAATTCTACAATTCTCTGAACCATTCATCTACAATTCTGTCAGACACTGCAACTTCTTGGGATCTTAATACTTGGGAATTCTTCGCTTGCCTAACCCTTGGGCACGACCTACTTCCACACTGAACAAATGTGACACCACTTACGTCTTCTACACCTCTCCTGCCTACGGTTTATAGCTGCTTCTCGGCTCATATGCTGTATTCTATTCAAGATTGATGGACTGACCACATCGACTCATTCTTCTCCTGTTCTTCACGATTCTCCTTTGTATGGACTGATGAAGCCACTGTGTGGCGAAACGTTTTCTCAATAAAGATACCCAAGAGTTGCACATGTGTCTAATTTATCAAAGAGTCGGTTCTCTGAACCATTCATCTACAATAGTTCTGTCTTCAAATTATGTCCTGGAATTTGTATTGATAAAGTCACTGGATGGCGAAACGTCTACAATAAAGATACCCAGATGTTGCACCTGTGTCTTAATTTCATCAAGAGTAGGTATGACTGGTTCAGTGTACCATTTTTGGCTAACCTATCAACTTTATCAATAACGAGTAATCCAATGTGTGATGGAATCCATAACTATGCACATCTGTACATTGTACATTTGTACATATGAGAAGTGCTGGATTTGATGACTAAGGCAGTCTTATATGTGCAACACTTGGGTATCCTCATTGTTTCTTCAGCCGAAAACAGACGAAATTAACAGTGACAGTAAAAGTAGTTGGTTTAGAGAAGAAGCTGCCTTGTGTGGGCCAACAGGCCTGCTGCAGTGTTCTTATTTCCTATAAGAACACAAGAATGGAGGAACACTGCAACATGCCTACTAGCCCAAATTAGGCAGGTCCTTCTTTAAACCAACCATTCCCACCCACCCACTTGTCCAACCTTTTCCAAAGTTTCTCAAAAATTACCTTCAATACCTTATACCATTCATTTCCACCTTGTGACTCCAGCAGCAGTGGGTTCTATTAGAGTGGAAAACAAATGGGTATCATTCTTTCATGTGCTAAGGACTGGATCACCTCACTGCCCCTAAGGTCGCATTTCCCTCACACACTTCAACCACAAATTTTCAATATCTGAAACCTGAAACAAGGCAGGTATCTAAACTAGGAGCTCTGGAGCTCTAGGGGCTCTGGTGGCCTGGTGGTTAACGCTCTCGCTTCACACGGTGAGGGCCTGGGTTCGATTCCCAGCCAGAGTAGAAAAATTGGACGTGTTTCTTTCCACCTGTTGTCTATGTTCCCCATCAGTAAAATGGGTACCTGGGTGTTAGTCGACTGGTGTGGGTCGCATCCTGGGACACTGACCTAAGGAGGCCTGGTCACAGACCGGGCCGCGGGGGCGTTGACCCCCGGAACTCTCTCCAGGTAAACTCCAGAAACTCCGCTATACTGTACAAGTACCAAGATCCCTGGTTTCATAAAAAGGTGTTCCAGGTCACTGGACCATTTCTAAGGTCATTTCATTCCATATAGGTAACACACACGTACACATCTCTAGCAGGTCGAAGGTAGGCTGAGAATACTTATCTGTTGCTCCTGCTTGCAGGACGGCCCCATACTAGAGGCACAGGCAGGGCAGCCCCATACTAGAGGCACAGGCAGGACGGCCCCATACTAGAGGCACAGGCAGGGCAGCCCCATACTAGAGGCACAGGCAGGACGGCCCCATACTAGAGGCACAGGCAGGACAGCTCCATACTAGAGGCACAGCCAGGGCAGCCCCATACTAGAGGCACAGGCAGGACAGCTCCATACTAGAGGCACAGGCAGAGCAGCCCCATACTGGAGGCACAGGCAGGATGGCCCCATACTAGAGGCACAGACAGGGCAGCCCCATACTAGAGGCACAGGCAGGACAGCTCCATACTAGAGGCACAGGCAGGGCAGCCCCATACTAGAGGCACAGGCAGGACAGCTCCATACTAGAGGCACAGCCAGGGCAGCCCCATACTAGAGGCACAGGCAGGACAGCTCCATACTAGAGGCACAGGCAGGGCCCGCCCCATATAGAGGCACAGGGCAGGGGCAGCCATACTTTGAGGCACAGGCAGAGCAGCCCCCTACTAGAGGCAAAAGGCAGGACAGCCCATCTAGAGGCCAGGCAGGACAGCCCCATACTGGAGGCACAGGCAGCAGCCCAACTAGAGGCACAGGCAGGACAGCTCCATACTAGAGGCACAGGCAGGGCAGCCCCATACTAGAGGCACAGGCAGGATGGCCCCATACTAGAGGCACAGACAGGGCAGCCCCATACTAGAGGCACAGGCAGGACAGCTCCATACTAGAGGCACAGGCAGGGCAGCCCCATACTAGAGGCACAGGCAGGACAGCTCCATACTAGAGGCACAGGCAGAGCAGCCCCATATAGAGGGGACAGGCAGGGACAGCTCCATACTAGAGGCCCAGGCAGGACAGCCCCATACTGGAGGCACAGGCAGAACAGCCCCATACTAGAGGCACAGGCAGGACAGCTCCATAATAGAGGCACAGGCAGGACAGCCCCATACTGGAGGCACAGGCAGGACGGCCCCACACTAGAGGCACAGGCAGGACGGCCCCACACTAGAGGCACAGGCAGAACAGCCCCATACTAGAGGCACAGGCAGGACAGCCCCATACTAGAGGCACAGGCAGAACAGCCCATACTAGAGGCACAGGCAGGGCAGCAGAGAAGTCCCATGTTGAAGATTAAGACACATGTACAACTGTTGGGTATCTTTATTGTTGAAACGTTTCGCCTACACAGTAGACTTCCTCAGTCAAATACAAAGGGAGTAGTGGTAATGAAATAAAGATGATGTAATCAGTCCATCAACCTTGGAGAAAAATTATTTCAGGTGGTCAGTCCCTCAGCCTGGAGAAGAGTTCAAATCGCCATTAATGGGTTCTTCAGTCGTGTCGGTACCACAATACCATATTTCAATCCTTCCCTACCACACCTGGTACTCCACTCTAACACAACATGCAGCATATCCACCAGTAGAATACCAGTGAATATTTACAGTCAGTAGCACAAGCAACAGCACAAGCAACAGCACAGGTAGCAGCACAGGTAGCAGCACAGGTAGCAGCACAAGCAGCAGCACAGGTAGCAGCACAGGTAGCAGCACAGGTAGGAGAACAAGCAGCAGCACAGGTAGGAGAACAAGCAGCAGCACAGGTAGGAGAACAAGCAGCAGCACAGGTAGCAGCACAGGTAGGAGCACAAGCAGCAGCACAGGTAGCAGCACAGGTAGGAGAACAAGCAGCAGCACAGGTAGGAGAACAAGCAGCAGCACAGGTAGCAGCACAGGTAGGAGCACAAGCAGCAGCACAGGTAGCAGCACAGGTAGGAGAACAAGCAGCAGCACAGGTAGCAGCACAGGTAGCAGCACAGGTAGGAGCACAAGCAGCAGCACAGGTAGGAGAACAAGCAGCAGCACAGGTAGCAGCAAAGGTAGGAACACAAGCAGCAGCACAGGTAGCAGCACAGGTAAGAGAACAAGCAGCAGCACAGGCAGCAGCACAGGCAGCAGCACAGGTAGGAGCACAAGCAGCAGCACAGGTAGCAGCACAGGTAGGAGCACAGGTGGGAGAACAAGCAGCAGCACAGGCAGTAGCACAGGTAGGAGCACAAGCAGCAGCAAGGTTTTTCATCAAGGTAGGAGCCAAGCAGCAGCACAGGTAGCAGCACAGGTAGGAGAACAAGCAGCAGCACAGGCAGTAGCACAGGTAGGAGCACAAGCAGCAGCACAGGTAGCAGCACAGGTAGGAGAACAAGCAGCAGCACAGGCAGTAGCACAGGTAGGAGCACAAGCAGCAGCACAGGTATCATCACAGGTAGGAGCACAAGCAGCAGCACAGGTAGCAGCACAGGTAGGAGCACAAGCAGGAGCACAGGTAGCAGCACAGGTAGCAGCACAGGTAGGAGCACAAGCAGCAGCACAGGTAGCATCACAGGTAGGAGCACAAGCAGCAGCACAGGTAGCAGCACAGGTAGGAGCACAAGCAGCAGCACAGGTAGCAGCACAGGTAGCAGCACAGGTAGGAGCACAAGCAGCAGCACAGGTAGGAGCACAAGCAGCAGCACAGGTAGCAGCACAAGCAGCAGCACAAGCATCAGCACAAGCAACAGTACAGGCAGCAGCACAAGCAACAGCACAAACAACAGCACAGGCAGCAGCAGCACAAGCAACAGCACAAGCAACAGCACAGGCAGCAGCAGCACAAGCAACAGCACAAGCAACAGCACAGGCAGCAACAACACAAGCAACAGCACAAGCAACAGCACAGGCAGCAGCACAGGTAGCAGCACAGGTAGCAGCAGCACAACGCAACAGCACAAGCAATAGACAGGCAGCAGCACAGGCAACAGCACAGGTAGCAGCAGCACAAGCAACAGCACAAGCAACAGCACAGGCAGCAGCACAGGTAGCAGCACAAGCAGCAGCACAGGCAGCAGCACAGGCAGCACAAGCAGCAGCACAGGCAACAGCACAAGCAGCAGCACAGGTAGCAGCACAGGTAGCAGCACAGGTAGTAGCACAGGTAGGAGCACAAGCAGCAGCACAGGCAGGAGCACAAGCAGCAGCACAGGTAGCAGCACAAGCAGCAGCACAAGCAGCAGCACAAGCAGCAGCACAAACAACAGCACAGGCAGCAGCACAAGCAACAGCACAAGCAACAGCACAGGCAGCAGCAGCACAAGCAACAGCACAGGCAGCAGCAGCACAAGCAACAGCACAAGCAACAGCACAGGCAGCAACAGCACAAGCAACAGCACAGGCAGCAGCACAGGTAGCAGCACAGGTAGCAGCAGCACAAGCAACAGCACAAGCAATAGCACAGGCAGCAGCACAGGTAGCAGCACAGGCAACAGCACAGGTAGCAGCAGCACAAGCAACAGCACAAGCAACAGCACAGGCAGCAGCACAGGTAGCAGCACAAGCAGCAGCACAGGCAGCAGCACAGGCAGCACAAGCAGCAGCACAGGCAACAGCACAAGCAGCAGCACAGGCAGCAGCACAGGTAGCAGCACAAGCAGCAGCACAGGTAGCAGCACAAGCAACAGCACAGGCAGCAGCACAAACAGCAGCACAGGCAGCAGCACAAGCAGCAGCACAAGCAACAGCACAAGCAACAGCACAAGTAGCAGCACAAGCAACAGCACAGGTAGCAGCACAGGTAACAGCAGCACAGGTAGCAGCACAAGCAGCAGCACAAGCAGCAGCACAGGTAACAGCAGCACAGGTAGCAGCACAAGCAGCAGCACAGGTAGCAGCAGCACAGGCAGCAGCACAAGCAGCAGCACAGGCAGCAGCACAAGCAACAGCACAAGCAGCAGCACAGGTAGCAGCAGCACAGGTAGCAGCACAAGCAGCAGCACAAGCACAAGCAACAGCACCCGGCAGCAGCACACGCAACAGCACAGGCAAACGCACGGCGCAGCACAAGGGAGCAGCACAGGTAGCAGCACAGGCAGCAGCACAAACATCAGCACAGGCAGCAGCAGCACAAGCAACAGCACAGGCAGCAACACATGTAGCAGCACAGGTAGCAGCACAGGCAGCAGCACAGGCAGCAGCACAAGCAACAACACAGGCAGTAGCACAGGCAGCAGCACAAGCAGCAGCACAGGTAGCAGCACAAGCAGCAGCACAGGCAGCAGCAGAAGCATCAGCACAGGCAGCAGCAGCACAATCAACAGCACAAGCAACATCACAAGCAACAGCACAGGCAGCAGCACAGGTAGCAGCACAGGCAGCAGCACAGGCAGCAGCACAGGTAGCAGCAGCACAAGCAACAACACAAGCAACAGCACAGGCAGCAGCACAGGTAGCAGCACAAGCAGCAGCACAGGCAGCAGCACAGTCAGCACAAGCAGCAGCACAGGCAACAGCACAAGCAACAGCACAGGTAGCAGCACAAGCAGCAGCACAGGTAGCAGCACAAGCAGCAGCACAGGTAGCAGCAGCACAAGCAACAGCACAGGCAGCAGCACAAACAGCAGCACAGGCAGCAGCACAAGCAGCAGCACAAGCAACAGCACAAACAACAGCACAAGTAGCAACACAAGCAACAGCACAGGTAGCAGCACAGGCAGCAGCACAAGCAACAGCACAAGCAGCAGCACAAGCAGCAGCACAGGTAGCAGCAGCACAGGTAGCAGCACAAGCAGCAGCACAGGTAGCAGCAGCACAGGCAGCAGCACAAGCAACAGCACAAGCAGCAGCACAAGCAACAGCACAAGCAGCAGCACAGGTAGCAGCACAGGTAGGAGCACAAGCAGCAGCACAGGCAGCAACACAGGTAGGAGCACAAGCAGCAGCGCAGGTAGCATCACAGGTAGGAGCACAAGCAGCAGCACAGGTAGCATCACAGGTAGGAGCACAAGCAGCAGCACAGGTAGCAGCACAGGTAGGAGCACAAGCAGCAGCGCAGGTAGCAGCACAGGTAGCAGCACAGGTAGTAGCACAAGCAGCAGCACAAGCAGCAGCACAGGCAGCAGCACAGGTAGGAGCACAAGCAGCAGCACAGGTAGCAGCACAGGTAGTAGCACAGGTAGGAGCACAAGCAGCAGCACAGGCAGCAGCAAAGGTAGGAGCACAAGCAGCAGCACAGGTAGCAGCACAAGCAGCAGCACAAGCATCAGCACAAGCAACAGTACAGGCAGCAGCACAAGCAACAGCACAGGCAGCAGCAGCACAAGCAACAGCACAAGCAACAGCACAGGCAGCAGCAGCACAAGCAACAGCACAAGCAACAGCACAGGCAGCAACAACACAAGCAACAGCACAAGCAACAGCACAGGCAGCAGCACAGGTAGCAGCACAGGTAGCAGCAGCACAAGCAACAGCACAAGCAATAGCACAGGCAGCAGCACAGGCAACAGCACAGGTAGCAGCAGCACAAGCAACAGCACAGGCAGCAGCACAGGTAGCAGCACAAGCAGCAGCACAGGCAGCAGCACAGGCAGCACAAGCAGCAGCACAGGCAACAGCACAAGCAGCAGCACAGGTAGCAGCACAGGTAGCAGCACAGGTAGTAGCACAGGTAGGAGCACAAGCAGCAGCACAGGCAGGAGCACAAGCAGCAGCACAGGTAGCAGCACAAGCAGCAGCACAAGCAGCAGCACAAGCAGCAGCACAAACAGCACAGGCAGCAGCACAAGCAACAGCACAAGCAACAGCACAGGCAGCAGCAGCACAAGCAACAGCACAAGCAACGAAGGCAGCGCACAGGTAGCAGCACAAACGAGCAGGGCGCAGCAAAAGGCGCACAAGCAGCAGCACAGGCAAGCCAAGCAGAGCGCGCAGCACAGGTTTGCGCACAGCGCAGCACAGGTGCAGACAAGCAACGCACAGGCGCAGCCAATAGAGCAGGCAGCAGCACAAGCAACAGCAAGTAGGGAGCACAGCAACAGCACGGTGCGCACAGGTAACAGCAGACAGGTAGCGCACAAGCAGCAGCAAAAAGCAGCAGCACAGGTACGCAGCACAGGTAGGCAGCAAAGCAGCAGCCAGGTGAGGAGCAACAGGCAGCAGCAAAGCAACAGCACAAGCAGCGCACAGGTAGCCGCAGCACAGGTAGCAGCACAAGCAGCAGCACAGAAAAGCACAGGCGCAGCCACAAGGGAACAACAGGGAGCAGCTAGGAGGGAGCACAAAGCCGCCAGTAGCAGCACAGGCAGCAGCACAAAACATCAGCACAGGCAAACAGCAGCAAAGGAACAGAAGGCAGCAAACACAGGTAGCAGACAGGTTAGGGAGACGGAGCAGCACGGCAGCAGCACAGAACCCGCACAGGCAGTTTTGCCAGGAGAGGCACAGGTAGCAGCACAAGCAGCAGCACAGGCAGCAGCAGAAGCATCAGACAGGCAGCGCCACAATCAAAAGCAAAGCAACATCACAAGCAAAAGCCAGGCGCAAACAGGTAGCAGCACAGGCAGCGGACGGCAGCAGCACAGGTGCAGCAGACAGCAAACAACCAAGCAACAGCACAGGCAGCAGCCAGGTAGCAGCACAAGCCGCAGCACGGCAGCGCACAGGCAGCGCACAGTCAGCACAACAGCAGCACGGCAACAGCAAAAAGCAACAGCACAAAGTAAGCGCACAAGCAGCAGCCAGGGTAGCAGCACAAGCAGCCCGCACAGGTAGCAGCCAGCACAAGAACGCCCCAGGCCGCAGCACAAACGCGCACAGCCAGTAGCACAAGCAGCAGCCACGCAAGCCAAACAAAGCAAAAGTAGCAACACAAAGCAACGCACAGGTAGAGCACAGGCAGCAGCCCCAAAACAGCCAAGCAGCAGCAAGGTTTTGCAGCAGCACAGGTAGCAGCACAAGCCGCAGCAGCACAGGTAGCAGCGCCAGGCGCAGCAAAGCAACAGCACAAGCAGCAGCACAGGCGCAGCACAAGCAACAGCAAAAAGCCGCACCCGGCGCGCACAAACAGCAGACATTTCAGCCGCACAAGCAGCACAAGGGGAGCAGCACAACAGCAGCAAGGTAGCGCACAAGCGCAGCCAGGCAGCAGCACAAAAAGCGCACAGACAGTAGGTACTGCCTTATTTTTGGGGGCAAGGTAAAGGCTCCTTATGAACCACTTGGGGAAAGGGGGGGTGGGGGTAGCAGGTAGTGTGTGGGTGGGTGGGTTTAAAAGGTGGTAAAGGGGGGGGGGTTTTAAGGTTGGGTGAGGGTTGCATGTGGCGGTTTGGGGGGAAAAAGGTGGTAGGTGGGTTGGGGTTGCAGGGGTTGTGGGGGTGGTGTGGTAGGTGGGTGGGTAAAAAAAGGGAGTGGGTTGGTGGGGGTGAGTGGTGGGTGGGGTAGCAGTTGGTGGGGGAGGTAGCTTTGGGTGGGAAAGGTGGGGTTTGGGGGGGGGGGGGTAGAGGGGGGGGAAAAGGGGGAGAGGGATGGGTGGGTAAGAGTGGGGAGGGCGGGATAAATAGGAACCCCGCAACGCAAAAGTCACCCCAAATAGGTGACAAAAGGGTGCCCCGGGGCCGGGGTAATCAAACCCCCTGGGGCTGCTTCAAAAGGGGCCCCCCATTGTCAGCTGGGATAACAGGGTGTGGTCCTGCAACCCTTACTCAAGAACGCAGTAATCAACGCTGTGTAGGAGTCATAAGACGATTTGCGGTTTATTTTTAAGAGTGAAGATGAATGGCTAAAACACCGACGCGTGAGTCTGAGTGAAGCTCTTAGGCAGGTGAACTGGGAGCCATGCAACGGGTCCCTCCAGGCAGCACGTAATCAAACAGTCCTGGCGGGGTTGGACTGAGAGTCCCGGGTGACATTTAGGAGGTGGACTGAGGGCTCCGAAACAACCGACGCATGTGGGGTCCGAGTGACAGCCCCACAGCAGGTGGCACTGCGGGCCTCCCACGGGTGACAGCTCCTTAAGGCAGGTGGTACTGGAGCCTGCCAGGGTGACAGCCCCTTAGGTAGGTGGAAACTGAGGGCCTCCGACGGCTAAACACCCCATAGACAGGTGGCGCCCGGGCCTCCCACGGGGGCTACAGTCTTTAAAGACCTAGGTGGTACTATGCTGCCTAAACTGACAATGTACATTAATAGGTTTATGTGGAAATAGTTCGGCCTCCGGACGGCTGCCACACCTCAGCAGAACTGCTGGACTTGGGGGATTCAACCGTCTATCACTCTTAAATTCAGGGCACTTGGAGGCCTACCAGATATTGAATACGTCAGGCTACACCTCACATAGAGTGGATAAGTAAATTTTGCCATCAACTTAAAACACACAATTACAAATTAATCGCATTTTATGGGAATTTTCGTGGCAGGGGAACTTTGCCACATAATTATCAGTTTAATTCCCCACCCAACCCACTGATCTTTAGGGAAAAAACTCCTTCAACCTAAACAACCTTTAAAGTAAATAGAAACTTTGTTCCGATTTGTCAAAATATTGAACAGCTACAGGGCTTATATATTAAATAAAATTTATACTCCATAGGTTATAAGTAAGGGGTTTAGTTCAACAGAACTGCACAGTCCAATTCCCTAATAAACACCTCACCAGCTTAATGGAATTAATTTGGGTAATGAATTTGCCAACAAATTAATCCCGTTTGAAATCCCTAACACTGTTTAGTCGAGTCAGAAAAACGCTAAAACGTAACGCTACTTAAACGATGTTATTCAGTACGCTTAAAGTAATGGGTGGTCAGTTTCGATCTGGGAAGAGCAGTTGTACCCAAGGCCCTTCGTTGGGGGAGGTATTGTGCGATGTTTTTATTATTACTCAAGGGCGAAAGCAAAACCAAGGTTTTACGGGTTGAATTCGGTAAAGGGCGGGTTTTCTGGCAAACCCTCAGGATACTGGAGCCGATCCAAAAGTCCAGATCAAGGGGCCCAAAATCTTACCACGCCCGTCAAGTTACACCTATCTTGACAGTTTTGCGAATATATCTCTTCGTTTGCCTTGAATACGTCAAGTTAGTTAACAAAGACATTTAAATTTCTTAGCAGTTAAAATTTCCCAGGTTAAAAGCTAGTTTACTGCCCCATCCTCAACCCCTGTGATGTAGCGTTACTCATCCAACGCTTGTATTAGAACACCAAATCTTGTATTTACACGCTCCGCTGGGAAAACTACTACATCCAATTTATGAGACACAGCTTTCCATATTGATATAAAACATCTCTTGCATTAAGCCATCTTGAAAAAACATTAAAATCATGGATCTGAAATCAAAAGCATTTAAATTTCTAGAGTAAACATCTACACCCACATCTTGTATGCAAAACGCACCCGATTATATTTTGTATCATAAAACCCTTTGATGTAGGAACTGCATCCAACGTCTTGTATATAGAACATCCAACATTTTGTATGCTAGAACAGCATCCAACATCTTGTAGAGAAAACATCTACATCCAACATTTTGTATGCAGAACAGCATCCAATATCTTGTAGAGAAAACATCCAACATCCTGTATATAAAACATCCAACATCTTACATGTAGAATAGCATCCAACATCTTGTAGAGAAAACATCCAACATCCTGTATATAAAACATCCAACATCTTACATGTAGAATAGCATCCAACATCTTGTAGAGAAAACATCCAACATCCTGTATACAAAGCATCCAACATCTTGTATGTAAAACAGCATCCAACACTGCCAGTAGCTATTTTATGTCTGTGGTAGCAGCATTAGGATCAAGCAAGGATACCAGGAATAAGGTGACACCTCACTGTATCCCGTCAATAAAGTAATGGCAGGACAGATTCTCACAACTGGTGTTTGCGGTGGGATTAATAAAAGAATCTACATGCCAATAACCACTCAGGTTCCAGTTAGAATAAGTAGACAGAATTAGTTATTAAAAAGAGTCAGAAAAATGCAAAATGGGGACTAGTTATAATTTATTTATTGAGAGTTGAGATAAATAACGCAGGAAAAGGCTCACGCAGAAAAATGAAAAAGAAAAGATTTGTGAGATGCGTAAAATGATAGGAACAAGTATTTTGGAAATAAATAAGGCAGTCATACTGAGT
>NC_069463.1:26719819-26964738 GCF_026875155.1 Cherax quadricarinatus
AGTCGTGATATATTGTAGTGTAGTGGGCAGTAGTAGTATTAGTAATAGTATTAGTAGTGGTAGTAGTAATGGTACTAATGGTGGTAGTAGCCATATAGAGATGAGTTAAATGCTGAGCTTAAGATATCTGGGGATGTATAAATGCTGGGCAGTGTGTCAACAGAATGAATGGGCATTAGATCCAACGAGAGAGCCAGGGATCTTGACATGGCAGAGGAGACGACCAGAGAGCCAGGGATCTTGACATGGCAGAGGAGACGACCAGAGAGCCAGGGATCTTGACATGGCAGAGGAGACGACCAGAGGCCGGGGTTTGACGGCAGAGGAAAAACCCAGAGAGCCGGGATCTTGACAGGGCAAGGAGCGCCAGAGAGCCGGGATTTTGACAGGGAGAGGAGACGCCAGAGAGCCAGGACTTGACATGGCAGGGGAACGACCAGAGAGCCGGGATCTTGACATGGAGAGGAAGACCAGGACCCAGGGACTTGACTTTCAGAGGAGCGACCAGAAGCCAGGGATCTTGACATGGCAGAGGAGACGAAAGGAGCCAGGGATTGCAGGCAGAGGAGACACCAGAACCAGGGATCTTGAAAAAGGTAAGGAGACGACCAAGACCGGGGATTTGACATGGCAGAGGAGAGCCAGAGGCCGGGGGATCTTGAAAGGCAGAGGAAGACCAGGAGCCGGGGATCTTGAGAGGCGGGGAGACGAAAAAGAGCCAGGGTCTTCCCGGCGGGGAGACGACCAAAACCCCCGGACTTGAGATGGCAGAGGAGACGACCAGAGAGCAAGGGATATTAAAATGGAGGGGGAGAAAACCCAGAGACCAGGTTTCGATGGCAGAGGAAACGACAGAGCCAGGAACTGAAAGGCAGGGGAGAGACCAGAGAGCCAGGGATCTTGAGATGGCAGAGGAGACGACCAAGGATCCAGGGATCTTGACATGGAAAGGGGAGACGACCAGAGATCCGGGGATCTTGAAAAGGAAAGGAGACACCAGAGAGCCGGGGATTTTAAAAGGGCAGAGAACCCGCCAAGACCCCGGGGTTTGAGATGGCGGGAGACGGCCAGAGAGCCAGGATCTTGGAGGCAGGGAGACGACCAGAGAGCCAGGATATTGAATGGAGAGGAATACCAAGAGCCAGGGATATGAAAGGCAGGGGAACCCCAAGAGCCGGGGACTTAGATGGCAGAGGGACGACCGGAAGGAACTTGACATGGCAGGGAACGCCCAAGATCCAGGGTCTTGACATGGCAGAGGAGACGACCAGAGAGCCAGGGTTTTTGACATGGAAAGGAACACACCAGAGAGCCGGGGATTTTGGTTGGCAGAGGAACGGCCAGAGGCCGGGATTTTAATGGCAGAGGAGACACCAAAAATCCAGGGAACTTGACATGGCAAGGAGAAAACCGAGAGCCAGGATCTTGACAGGGCAGAGAAAAACACCAGAACCCCAGGGTCTTACTGGCGAGGAACACCAGGACCCGGACTTGAGATGGCAGAGGAGACGGCCAGAGAGCCAGGGATCTTAGATGGAGGGGGCACCGGACCAGGGAACTTGACATGGCAGAGGAACAACCAGAGAGCCGGGGATCTTGACATGGCAGAAAACACGACCAGAAGCCGGGGATTTTGACATGGCAGAGGAGACGACCGGACCCAGGGACTTGAGATGGCAGGGGGAGACGACCAGGGCCAGGGAATTTAAATGGCTGAGGAGAAACCCAAAGAGCCAGGATTTTGGAATGGAAAGGGGAACGACCAACCCGGGGATTTGAGATGGAAGGGGAACGACCAGAACCCCAGGGATATTGAAATGGCAGAGGAAGACCAGAGAGCCCGGGACTTGAATGGCAGAGAGACGACCAGAAAACCAGGGATCTTGACTGGCAAGGAGACGACAGAGCGCCGGGGAACTTGACATGGCAGGGGAGACAACCAAGGCCAGGGACTTGACATGGCAGAAACACCCAAGGCCAGGGATCTTGAGATGGCAGGGAACGCCCAAGGAGCCAGGGATTTTGGATGGCAGAGGAGACGCCCCAAGCCGGGATCTTGAGATGGCAGGGAACGACCAGAGCAAGGGATCCTGAAGGCAAGGAGACGACCAAGACCAGGGAATTGAAATGGCAGGGAACAATCAGAGACCAGGGTCTTGGGGGCAGAGGAAGGCCAGAGAGCCAGGACTTGAAGGGCAGGGGAAGACCAAAAGGGCCAGGGTTCTAAAATGGCAGAGGAAAAGACCAAGGCCGGAAATTAAAATGCAGAGGAGACCCCAGAGAGCCAGGGATTTGAGAGGGGCAAGGAGACACCAGAGATCCAGGGATCTTGAATGGCAGAGAGACGCCCAGAGTCCGGGTTTCTTGACATTGCAGAGGAGACGCCCAAGAGCCAGGGATCTTGACATGGCAAGAACACCCCAAGACCCGGGGTTTTGAGATGGCAGAAGAGGGCCAGAGAGCCGGGATCTTGGATGGCAGAGGAGACGCCCCAAAGACCGGGGGAACTTGACATGGCGAGGAAAACAGAAGCCGGGGATTTTGAGATGGCGGGGAACCAGGGGCCGGGGATCTTGAGATGGCAGAGGAGCACCAAGAGACGGGGAAATTTAAAATGGCTGAGAAAAAACCAAACCCGGGGGACTGAGATGGCAGGGAGACGCCAGACCAGGGTCTGAGATGGCGAGGAGACCCCCGAGACCGGGGATCTTGAATGGCAGAGGAGACGCCGAGGGGGAAAATTTGAAATGGCTGAGAAGAAACCAGGGGCCCGGGGATCTTAAATGGCAGAGGAGACGAAGGCCGGGGATTTGAGATGGAGAGGACGACGAGAGCCAGGGATATTAAATGGCAGAGGAGGCGCCCAGAGGCCGGGGATCTTGGATGGCGAGGAACGACCAGAGAGCCGGGATTTGAAATGGCAGAGGAGACGACAGAGACCAGGATCTTAGAGGGAGGAGAGCCCAAAAGAGCCAGGGACTTGAAAGGGGCAGGGGAACCCAAGGGGGGATCTTGAATGGCAGAGGAGGAACAGAGACCCGGGGGGTTTGAGATGGCAGGAAGGGTATAGAGCCCAGGGATCTTGAGATGAGAGGAGAAAGTGAGGAGCCGGCACTTCACCCCCACCCTTGCCCCTTGGGGAAATGAAAGACTTTCACGAATTTTTAAACTGCTTCCCCGACAAATTTTCCGTTCCATGGGGAAATTAATGTCTTTCAGGTATGGTGAAACCTCTGTTCCGTGAAGTAAATAAATCTGGTTCCTGTATGTGAATTCTTTTTCCGTGTATGGGGATAAATCTGTGTTTTCACGAGGGGTAACTCAACGTGTCTAATTATCGTTAATTTTTAATACGTGTATGACCCAAAGGGGGTCAAGGGGAAAATAATAAAATTTGATACACGGTTACAATTATTTCCAAAACCAACTTGCTAAAATATATTTCAGATGTATATAATTTTATTATAAAAACTGGGTTGCACAGCAAATTTATATTAACCATTTAGAAACTAGCAACACAAGATATTTCTGTATGAACACAAGAAACAAAAGAATTTCTGTATGAACGACAAGAACACAAAAATTTTTTCTGTATAAACGACAAAAAACCAAAATATTTCTGTTAACCAAGAAAAACACAAGAAATATTTCTGTTGAACGACAAGCAAACAAAATTTTTTCTGTTAACGACAAGAACACAAGAATTTTTTCTGTATGAGAAAGCAACACAAAATATTTCGATGAACGACAAGCAACACAAAATATTTCTGTATGAAGACAAAAAACCAAAATATTTTTTTTATGAACGACAAGAAAAAACACAAAAATTTCGTAGAACGACAAGAAAACACAAAATATTCTGTTGAACGACAAGCAACACAAGAATTTCGTATGAACGACAAGCAACAAGAATATTTCGATAACGACAAGCAAACAAATATTTCTTATGAACGCAAGCAACACAAGAATATTTTGTATAAACGACTAAAACAAAATTTTCTGTATGAACACAGAAACCAAAATTTTCTGTATGAACGACAAGCAACCAAAAATTTTTTCTTTGAACGAAAAGCAACAAAAGAAAATTTCTGTATGAAGAAAAGCAAACAGAAATTTCTTAGAAAGACAAGCAACCAAGAGTATTTTGTTGAACGACAAGCACACAAGAATTTTCTGTATGAAACAAGAAACACAAGAAATTTCTGTATGAACGACAAGCAACACAAGAGTTTTTCCCTGATAAAAGCAAGCAACACAAAAATTTTTTCGTATGAACGACAAGAACACAAGAATATTTCTTTTGAACGCAAGCACACAAAATTTCTGTATGAACGACAACAACAAAAAATATTTCTGAAAGAACGACAAGCAACACAAGAAAATTTCTGTAGAACGACAAAAACACAAAATATTTCTGTATGAACGACAAGCAACACAAGAATATTTCTGTATGAACGACAAGCAACACAAGAATATTTCTGTATGAACGACAAGCAACACAAGAATATTTCTGTATGAACGACAAGCAACACAAGAATATTTCGTATAAACGACAAGCAACCAAGTTTCTTATGACAGTGGTGGCAGAGGTGGGATTAACAAACTGACTCCGGTAGCCTGACAATACTGGGGGGAAATATGGGTAGACAGAAAGCTGGGAGTAGATAGCGAGAAAATGGGGGTAGCAGTGGGTAGTATTGAGTAATAGAAAAAGGGGATGGGTAAAAGTGGGAAGAGAAGTCAATGATTTTTGGTGAGTAAATAGGGATAGTGATAAGCAGCCCCTCGACAGACATGAGTGCCAGCTATTGATACCTAGCTGGATACCAGTTACAGACGTACCTTAGTAGATAGAGATAGGTACATATTGAGAAGAAAACTACAATGGCAGTTTGCGAATAAGTGGGAATAGCAAGTAGTGATTTGACAGCGAGTGGGAGTAGATAGCGAGTATGAGAAAACAGCGAGTAGAGAGTAGATATGAGTAGCAGAAAAGCATGAGTAATGGCGAGGAGCCCCAAAGCGAGTAGAGAGTAGAGTAAATAGCGAGTAGTGAGTAGACGCGAAATTGTGCAAAAAAACAAAATTGATTTGAAACTGGGATGAAAAACCCGGCTCGGGGAGGCCATATGGTTTAAATCCCCGGGGGCTTAGCCGCGAGTTATAGCTTTTCGGACCAGATGGTTTAAACCCAGGGTATATAGCCCCTGTAACCCAGGGGGCTTAACCATGGGTATATACCCCTGTAACCAGATGGCAAAAACCAGGGGGTAAAGCACCTTAACCAGAGGGCTTAACCATGGGTAATAGCACCGTAACCCAAGGGTTTTAACCCAGGGTATATAGCACCTGAAGCCAGGGGTTTTACCAGGGGTTTATAGCACCTGAAACCAGGGGTTAAACCAGGGGTTTTTAAACAGTAACCAGATGGTTTAAAACCATGGTATATAACCTTAACCCCCGAGGTTAACCATGGGTATTACCCTTAAGCCAGATGGCTTAACCATGGGTATATAGCCCTGTAACCCAGAGGGCTTAACCATGGGTATAAGCACCGTAACCGGGTGGTTTAAACCAGGGTATAACACCTGTAACCCAGGTGGCTTAACCAGGGGAATTAGCACCTGAACCCAGGTGGCTTAACCATGGGTTATAGCCCCCTGTAAGCCGGGTGGCTTAACCAGGGTATATAGCACCGGTAAGCCAGGGGGCTTAACCAGGGTATACCCCCCTGAACCCGGGTGGCTTCCATGGGTATATAACACCTTAAGCCAGGGGGCTTAACCATGGGTATCACCGTAACCAGGGGGTTAAACCCATGGGATATAGACCTGAAAGCCGGTGGCTTAAAAACGGGTATAAGACGTGTGCCGGGTGGCTTAACCAGGGTATATGCCCCTGTAACCAGGTGGTTACCGGTATATAAACCGTAAGCCGGTGGCTTAACCGGGGTAAAACACCTGAAACCCAGGTATTTAACCAGGGGTATTAACCCCTGTAACCCAGGTGTTAAAAACCATGGGTTAATAAACCTGTAAGCCGGTGGTTTAAACCCATGGTATATAGCACCGTAAGCAGGGGGCTAACCCAGGTATTAACCCTGTAAGCCAGGGGGCAAAAACCTGGAAATTTTTGCACCTGTAAGCCAGGTGGTTTAACCGGGGTAATAGCACTGTAGCCAGGGGGGCTTAACCGGGGTATAAAAATACCTGAAAGCCGGGTGGCTTAAACCCAAGTATTTTAACCCCTGTAAGTCGGTGGCAACAGGGGTAAAGCACCTTAAGCCAGGGGGCTTAACCATGGGTATTTTGCACCTGAAAGCCGGGGTGGCTTAACCAGGGGTATATAGCACCTGTAACCCAGGTGGTTTAAAACCGGGGGTTATAGAACCCCGTAACCGGGTGGTTAACCGGGATAAACACGGGGAAACCCAGGGCTTAACCGGGGTATATAACACCTGAAAGCCGGTGGCTTAACCAGGGGTATATGACCTTAACCGGGTGGCTTAACCATGGGTAAAAAAACCGTAAGCCAGGGGGTTTAACCAGGGGGTTTAGCCCTGTAATCAGGGGTTTAAACCGTGGTATATAGCACCTGTAACCCAGGTGGTTTAACATGGGAATAGCCCCGTAACCGGGGGTTTTAAAACCAGGGGTATAAAACATCTAAAAGAAAAGGGGGCTACCATGGGTTATACCCCTGTAAGCCAGGGGGCCCCCTTAACCAGGGGGTAAAAAACCCTTTTAAGCCAGGTCCCTTTAAACCATGGGTATTGCAGCTGTAAGCCAGGTGGTTAAACCCAGGGTAATCCCCCTGAAGCCAGGTGGCTAACCGTGGTATATACACTGTAACCCAGGGGGTTAACCTGGGATATACCCTTGTAAGCAGGGGCTTAACCATGGGTTATGCACCTGTAACCCCGGGGTGGCTTAACCTGATTATAACACCTGAACCAGGGGCTTAACCTGTATATAACACCTGTAAGCCAGGGGTTTTAACCATGGTTAATAGCACCTTAAGACAGGGGGCTTAACCAGGGGGTATAAGCACTGTAAGGCGTGGCTTACCATGGTATTAACACCTTAACCCAGGTGGCTTTAACCATGGGTATTACACCTGTAAGCCAGGGGGTTTTAAACCAGGATAAACCGTAAGCAAGGTGGCAAACCCCATGGGTAAAGCACTGTAAGCGGGGTGGCTTCCAGGGGAAAATTTAACACCTGTAACCCCGGGGTTAAAACCATGTGCATATAGAACCTGTAAGCCAGGTGGCTTAACCAGGGGTAATAGCACCTGTAAGCCAGCTGAGTGAAATTTTTTTTTCACTGACCATAAAATTGGAATCAAACTTAAATTTTTATTTCAATGAAAAAAATTGGGAAAAAAAATTTGGCAAAATATTTCAATAATTTTTTTTTTCTTTTTAAAAATAATATAAGCGATACACCATATATATTAAATTTTTTTTTACCAAGCTCTTAATACCAGTGAACTTTGTAAACAGTAAACATTGTATTCAAAATGCTGATCCTTCGACCAGTTTTTCGTTCTGTTTCAAGTATGCAGGAACAACACAGTGTCAGGGGCCCCAAATGTTCAACTGCCTCCCGAACGTAAGGAGATTTCAAAAAGATTTTGTCTTCAAAAGGGAATGGGCAAACCCTAAATCCTACCTGACCAAGGGTGTGGATCGTTTTCGGGTTTACCTGCGGCCCCAGAATAGCCTGGTCGATCAATCATGAACCACCACAAGGCTTTACGGCCGGGCCGCGGGGGTTCTACCCCCTTACACCCTCCAGGTGTTAATATAAATAATTTAGTCCTGGGTGGAAAGTTTCACTCTAAGCTCTAGAAACCCATCAAAGGTTGTTCCATAGTAGAACAGTTTTCCTCCCCAGTGTAGTAACCATTACCAGTAACCGCCTTGACTCAACGATCAACCGTCCCCTGCCTGATCACGGTCTTTCATATGTGCTGCCCCAGGAGTATTTAAAAACCCCCCCCACATAGGGTACGGGACCCGGGTAGTCGTATTACGAGTGTAACCAAGGAGATGGTAGGCAGCAAAGGGGTCCCCAACATAACAGCAATTAACTAAAACAGCCTACGTGAGTATTTTTTCCCCAATCCACGATCGAAATCCACATATATAGTCAAAAAAGTGTTTGTAGCAATACAAAATGGGGGGGAAAGTTTGTGTTGCAGACTTCTGAAGTATGGGCAGGGGGGTTTCATCTGCCAGTGATCATTCGTACAATTCAGAACTGAAACCCCCCGGAAGGGCATAGGGAAGCACACCAACACATGATAATTTAACAAGGCATGAACAGTTCAAGAGCAGTGATACAGTTAACAAGAGCGGAGATATAGTTAAAAAAGAAGGTACAGTTAACAATAGACTCAAAGGGCAACAGATGTGTTTTATCACATCAACCACCCGTGTTACAAGACTTCTGGAAAAGTCACGTGCTGTTGTGGAGAATGATGCTGGAGTAAAGACTTTACACTGCATACTCGAGCCCGGCCAGGGAAATGACACCCCCAAAAATTTTTAATCAAGCAGTGTAACTGTGATTTTGTGAAGCACAAAAGGAAAAAAAAATAAAAAGCACATTGTGGTAAAAGAAAAGGTGAAATTTCTCGGAAGGTATTGGTTTCCCGCAAGCGCCATACCGTATTTTGAGTTACAGACCCAACCCCAGTGTTGGAGGAAGATTTTGATTACAGACCAACCTCCCCTGTTTGGGGGGGGACTTTGGTTACAGACCAAACCCCAGTGTTGGGGAAACTTGTGAGTTACAGACCAACCTCGTGTTGGAGGAGGCTTGTGGTTACAGACCAACCCATGTTGGGAAGACTTGTGGGGTTTCAACCAACCTCATGTTGGGGGGCTTTTGGTTACAGACCCAACCCCAGTTTGGGGGAAACTTTGATTTGTCAACCTCGTGTTTAAGGAGGACTTGTGGTTACAGACCAACCTCAGTGTTGGGGAAGACTTTTGGGTTTCAGCCAACCCCAGTGTTGGAGGGAAAATTGTGGTTACGACCAACCTCAGTGTTGGAGGAGGGCTTTGAGAAACAGACCAAACCCCATTTGGGGGGAAAACTTGTGGGGTTACAGACCAACCTCATTTTTAGGAAGACTTTTAGTTACAGACCAACCTCAGTGTTGGAGGAGGGTTGTAGTTACAGACCAACCTCAGTGTTGGGGAAGATTTGAGTTTAAAAACCAACCCCAGGTTTGGGGGAAACTTTTTGGTTCAGACCCCCCTCGTGTTGGAGGAGGGCTGCGATTACGACCCAACCTCATGTTTTAGGAAGACTTGTGAGTTAAGACCAACCCCGTGTTGGAAAACGACTTGTGATTACAGACCAACCCAGTTTGAGGGAAAACTTGCGAGTACAGACCAACCTCAGTGTTGGAGGAAAATTTGAGTTAAAAACAAACCCCATGTTGGAGGAAGACTTGTGAGTTACGACCAACCTCGTGTTGGAGGAAAACTTGTGAGTTACAGATAACCCCAGTGTTGGAAAGGGGAACTTGCGAGTTAAGATCAACCTTGTTGGAGGAAGACTTGTGGGTTCAGACCAAAACCCGTGTTGGAGGAGGATTGTGGTTCAACCCCAAACCCAGTTTGGAGGGAAAACTGGGGTTACAGACCAACCTCAGTGTTGGGGGAAGATTTTTGATTACAGATCAACCTCAGGGGTTTGGGGGAAGACTTGTGAGTACGACCAACCTCAGTTTGGAGAAACTTGCGAGTTACAGACCAACCCAGTGTTTGGAGGGAAAACTTTAGTTCAGACCAACCCCGTGTTTTGGGGGAAAGACTTTTGAGTTAAGACCAACCTCGTGTTGGGGAAGACTTTGAGTTTTTTTTTAGACCAACTCGTGTTGGGGGAAGCTTGTGAGTTTCAGACCAAACCCATGTTTGGGGAAGACTTGGAGTTAAGACCAAAAACCCCAGGTTGGGGGAAACTTGTGAGTACAGACCAACCCAGTGTTGGAGGAAATTGTGGTTACAGACCCAAACCCCAGTGGGGAGGAAGACGTGAGTTACAGACCAACCTCAGTGTTGGGGGAAGACTTTTGGGGTTACGACCAACCTCGTGTTGGAGGAAGACTTTTCGGTTACACCAACCCAGTGTTGGAGGGGGACTTCAGTTACGACCAACCCCAGTGTTGGAGGAAGACTGTGATTACAACCAAACCCCATGTTGGAGGAAGATTGTAGTTACAGACCAAACTCAGTGTTGGGGGAAGACTTTTTGGGGTTACGAAACCTCATTTGGGGGAAGACTTTTAGTTACAGCCAACCTCGTGTTGGAGGAGGGCTTTGATTAAGACCAACCCAGTGTTGGAAGGGAAGACTTGTGGTTCGACCAACCCCAGTGTTGGAGGGAAAACTTGGAGTTTCAGACCAACCTCATGTTGAGGGAAAACTTGTGAGTTACAGACCAACCCCATGTTGGGGGAGGATTTTGGTTTTGACCAACCTCGTGTTTTAGGAAGATTGGAGTTACAGACCAAAACCCCATGTTGAGGAAAGATTGGAGTTACAGACCACCTCAGGTTTGGGGGAAGATTGTGAGTTACGACCAACCTCAGGGTTTGGGGGAAACTGTGAGTTGACCAACCTCAGTGTTTTGGGGGGATTTTGATTACGACCAAATCATGTTGGAGGAAGACTTGTGGTTACAGACCAACCTCAGTGTTGGAGGGAAAACTTTTTGGGGTTACAGACCCAACCCCAGTGTTGGAGGAAGACTTTTGATTACAGACCAACTCTGTTGGAGGAGGATTTTTATTTCAGACCAACCTCGTTTGGGGAAGACCTTTGGGGTAAGACCAAACCCCAGTGTTGGAGGAAAACTTGTGATTACAGACCAACCCCAGGTTGAGGAGGGCTTTTTTGAGTTACAGCCCCCTCAGTGTTGGAGGAAGACTTTTGGGGTTCGATCAACCCAGTTTGGGGGAAAACTTTTGGGGTTCAGCCAACCTCTTTTTGGAGGAAGCTTGTGAGTTACAACCAACCCATGTTTGGGGGAAAACTTGGGTTCAGACCAAACCCCAGTTTTGGGAAGATTGTGAGTTAAACCCCCCATTTAAAACTGGGAACAACCCAACCCAAGGAACAAAAACCCAAACCCAAAATTTAAAAACAACCCAAAAACCCAAAACTTTAACACCCAACCCAGGGGAAAAAGGGGGAAAACAAACCCAAAAAAAAATTTTTCAACAAACCAAAAACCAAAAAACAAACCCAAAAACAACAACCAAACCCAAAAAAACAAACCAACCTCTTTGGGGAAAAATTTGGGGGTGGTTGGGGGGGAGGAGTTTCAAAAACCCAAAAAAGTTTTTTAAAACCAAAAACTTTTTCCCAACCAAACCCAAAAGACGGAGACATTTAACCCAAAAGACGGGCAGCAACCCCAAAAAAAACAAACAAAACCCAACCCCCAAAAACGGGGAAAAACAAACCAGGTTGGAAAACTTCGAAGACCCCAAAAACAACCCAAAACCCAAACCAAGGGAGGAAACAAAAACAACAACCCAAAAAAACAGCCAACCCCCCGGGGGGAAAAAACAATCAAAACCCAGGGGGGGGAAAGCGGAACAACCAAACCCAAAAAAATAAAAAACTCAAAAACACACAACCCAAAAATTTTTTCACCCCCCCCCTTTAAATTTCAGCCCCCCGGTTCCCCCCAGTTTACAACCAAACCCCAGGGGGGGAAAACGCCAGACCAACCCAAAAGCTCCACAACCAACCCATTTTTAAAGCTTTTTAATTTTTAAACCCAAACCCAAAGGAAACAGACAACCACCCAAACACAAAACACCAAAAAACCACAAAAAACCCACAAATGCAAACAAAGGGAAAAAAAAAAACGTCCACCCCCAAAAAAGGGTCGCCCCCCCCAAAAACGGCCCACCCCCGGGGTGACCCCAAAACATTTTTCCCAAAAAAATTCCCCACCCCCACACCGGCCCCAAACAAAGGACCAAACCAACAAAACCCCCCCCCCCACAACCAAGTGTGGGTATTTATTTCAAAGCAAAATATAGGGAAAACTTTTGATAAAAAAAATTGTTAGAAACGAAAAAAACTAAAATTTAAAAATGATTAATCGTTGCTTGAAAAAAAAAATTTGGAGGAAAAATAAAAAAAATTTGAGAGCTTGAAAAATGAAACTCAGTGAGGGACTATGGCAGATATGGTGGCCAGAAAATCAGAAAAACTTCCAGTTCAGAAACCTTTTTAAAAAACTTTGCGACCACGTTTGGGGAAGATTGTATTTCAAATTTAAAAATTAAAACCCCTTTTTTCCCCTTTCAAAAGAAACGTGAGGAAAAAACCCTGAAACCAAAGATTTCCACTCAAAATGGGAGTTTAAACAGCAATTAAACTTTTAGTCAATTTTTCCTCATTTTGTTTTCTTGTGGAAACCTTGAATCTTACCAACCCTAAAACCCCCCCGGGGTTCAATATTAAAAGCGATTAATTTTTAAGAAGAACTGGAAGTTCGTACAGGTTGAAAGTGAGGGACCCAACTGTGAAAAACTGGGGTTCCGAACAAAAATAAAAATATTAGTTTACAAAAAAAATTTTATATTAAAGGAAAACAACGACCACCCCGTGGGAAACGAACAGGGGGGCCACCCGTGGGGAATTCCCCAACAGACCCCCTGTTAAATCAAGAAAAAGACCACCTTGTATATCAAAAAACACGACCACCAGTGTATATCACGAACACGACCCCCATTTGTATATCACGAACACGACCACCAGTGTTTATCAAGAACACGACCACCAGTGTATATCAAGAACACGACCACCAGTGTATATCAAGAACACGACCACCAGTGTATATCAAGAACACGACCACCCAGTGTATATCAAGAACACGACCACCAGTGTATATAAAAAACACGACCACCAGTGTATTTTAAAGGAACACGACCCCCAGTGTATATAAAGAACACGACCACCAGTGTACATCACGAACACACCACCAGTGTAATAAAGAACACGACCACCAGTGTATACCAAGAACACGACCACCAGTGTATATCAAGAAAAACGCCCACCAGTGAATATCAAGAACAGCGAAGCAATTTATACATGCAACAGTTCAAAGCTGATAACAGACTCGATCTCTTTGCTTTGTGCTGTAGTTTATGATGATCTTACGTGTGATCAAAATAACATAGCTTTAATATATGAAACAAAATATACATCACAAGAAAAATATACAAATCATAAGGAACAACCACACAAAGAAAGAACAAAAAGTTACAATACCCTGACTGGAACAATGCACGACGTTTCGGTCCAATTTGGACCACTTAAAAGTCACACTAACACTTGTCGTGGTCCAAGTCTGACCGAAACATGCGGGTTATTTGTGAATAATCACAATAATCACAACAATAATCGCAATAATCACAACACTGCACAAGGGGCATATTTACTAAACCTACTACATTAAAAACTACGTACATTATTAATAAAATTTTACAGATAAATTGGTAAATCAAGGGGCAATTTAAAAAAAATCTTATTTCAGTTTTGTTTCGCTGACACACAAGTGCAAGCAATGTTGTCTATAAACAAGATGTGTTTCCTACGTGGGCACACCCGGGTTAACTATAGGGTGAACTGCTAATTATTTTATCATCTGTAGCAGTTAGTTTTATTCTTGGACGAGCTAATGTGTGGCCATTACTCAGGTACACGTTAATCATTACTCAGGAAAAACGTTTTAAACATTACTCAGAACACGTTAATCATTACTCAGGAACACGTTAATCATTGCTCTGGGACATGTTAATCATGACTCGTGGAAAGGTTAATTGTTCTTATCTGCGCTGCTGGTGACACAATTTTCAGTCAGCCCGGGCAAGCATTTGTTTAATTTTGGTGCAGAAACACTTGTTAGTTACCATTTTGTCCTAGGCACATGTCGATTAGACACTAGGCCTGTTGTATATGCGTGCGTGTGTATGTGTGTGTGTACTCACCTAGTTGTACTCACCTAGTTGAGGTTGCGGGGGTCGAGTCCGAGCTCCTGGCCCCGCCTCTTCACTGATCGCTACTAGGTCACTCTCCCTGAGCCGTGAGCTTTATCGTACCTCTGCTTAAAGCTATGTATGGATCCTGCCTCCACTACATCGCTTCCCAAACTATTCCACTTACTGACTACTCTGTGGCTGAAGAAATACTTCCTAACATCCCTGTGATTCATCTGTGTCTTTAGCTTCCAACTGTGTCCCCTTGTTACTGTGTCCAATCTCTGGAACGTCCTGTTTTTGTCCACCTTGTCAATTCCTCTCAGTATTTTGTATGTCGTTATCATGTCCCCCCTATCTCTCCTGTCCTCCAGTGTCGTCAGGTTGATTTCCCTTAACCTCTCCTCGTAGGACATACCTCTTAGCTCTGGGACTAGTCTTGTTGCAAACCTTTGCACTTTCTCTAGTTTCTTTACGTGCTTGGCTAGGTGTGGGTTCCAAACTGGTGCCGCATACTCCAATATGGGCCTAACGTATACGGTGTACAGGGTCCTGAACGATTCCTTATTAAGATGTCGGAATGCTGTTCTGAGGTTTGCTAGGCGCCCATATGCTGCAGCAGTTATTTGGTTGATGTGCGCTTCAGGAGATGTGCCTGGTGTTATACTCACCCAAGATCTTTTTCCTTGAGTGAGGTTTTGTAGTCTCTGACCCCCTAGACTGTACTCCGTCTGCGGCCTTCTTTGCCCTTCCCCAATCTTCATGACTTTGCACTTGGTGGGATTGAACTCCAGGAGCCAATTGCTGGACCAGTTCTGCAGCCTGTCCAGATCCCTTTGTAGTTCTGCCTGGTCTTCGATCGAGTGTATTCTTCTCATCAACTTCACGTCATCTGCAAACAGGGACACCTCAGAGTCTATTCCTTCCGTCATGTCGTTCACAAATACCAGAAACAGCACTGGTCCTAGGACTGACCCCTGCGGGACCCCGCTGGTCACAGGTGCCCACTCTGACACCTCGCCACGTACCATGACTCGCTGCTGTCTTCCTGACAAGTATTCCCTGATCCATTGTAGTGCCTTCCCTGTTATCCCTGCTTGGTCCTCGTGTGTGTGTGTGTGTTGTGTGTGTGTGTGTGTGTGTGTTGTGGTGTGTATGTGTGTGTGTGTGTGTGTGTGTGTGTGTGTGTGTGTGTGTGTGTGTGTGTGTGTGTGTGTGTGTGTGTGTGTGTGTGTATCTGTGTGTGTCTGTGTGTGTCTGTGCGTGTGTGTCTGTGCGTGTGTGTCTGTGCGTGTGTGTCTGTGCGTGTGTGTTTGGGAATGCGTGCTTGGGCATGCCTGTGTGTGTGTGCGTGCGTGCGCTCTTCACTCACTTTTTGCGTCTCAAAATTTTGTACGTTATCACATCACCCCTGTTCTTCTGTTTTCTAATGCCATCAGTTTTAGCTGCTAAGTTTCTGCTGGTAGTTCATACCCCTTAGTTCGTGGACTAGTGTCGTTGCCATCCTCCGCAGTTTTTCCACATTCTTGAGATGGAAAGCTCCGTTTCTCAAGGCACGATACTCGCCCCACTTCTGTCTCTCATTTTTATATCGGACATTGACAAGGACATCATAGTACCATAACATCCTTTGCTGATGACACTAGAATCTCTGAGAGTGACATCCGTCGAAGACACAGCGAAACTTCAGGCAGCTATAAATCAAGTCTTCCAGTTGTGTGTCTGTTGCTGTGTTGTGTCGTGTCTGTTGCTGTGTTGTCTTGTGTCTGTTGCTGTGTTGTGTTTGTTGCTGTGTGTATGTTGCTGTGTTGTGTCGTGTGTCTGTTGCTGCTGTGTTGTGTCTTGTGTCTGTTGCTGGGTTGTGTGTATGTTGCCGTGTTGTGTCGTGTGTCTGTTACTGTGTTGTGTCGTGTGTCTGTTGCTGTGTTTGTCTTGTGTCTGTTGCTGTGTTGTGTCTTGTGTCTGTTGCTGTGTTGTGTCTTGTGTCTGTTGCTGTGTTGTGTCGTGTGTCTGTTGCTGTGCTGCATCGTGTCGTGTGTCTGTTGCTGTGTTGTGAGTCTGTTGCTGTGTTGTGTCGTGTGTCTGTTGCTGTGCTGAACATGTGTGTGCGTTGCTGTGCTGCATCGTGTGTGTGTGTTGCTGTGCTGCATCATGTGTGTGTGGTTGCTGTGCTGCATCGGTGTCGTGTGTCTGTTGCTGTGTTGTGTCTTAGTGTCTGTTGCTGTGTTGTGTCGTGTGTATGTTGCTTTGTTGTGTCGTGTGTCTGTTGCTGTGTTGTGAGTCTGTTGCTGTGTTGTGTTGTGTGTTGCTGTGCTGCATCGTGTCGTGTGTCTGTTGCTGTGCTGTGTTTTGTGTCTGTTGCTGTGTTGTGTCTTGTGTCTGTTGCTGTTTGTGTCGTGTGTATGTTGCTGTGTTGTGTCGTGTGTCTGTTGCTGTGTTGTGTCGTGTGTGTGTTGCTGTGCTGCATCGTGTCGTGTGTCTGTTGCTGTGTTGTGTCGTATGTCTGTTGCTGTGTTGTGTCTTGTGTCTGTTGCTGTGTTGTGTCGTGTGTCTGTGTTGTGCTGCATCGTGTCGTGTGTCTGTTGCTGTGTCACGTGTTTTGCTATGTCATGTGTTCTGCTGCAGTGTCATGTATTCTGCTGCTGTGTCACGTGTTTTGCTGTGTCATGTGTTCTGCTGCAGTCATGTGTTCTGCTGCTGTGTCATGTGTTCTGCTGCTGTGTCACGTGTTTTGCTATGTCATGTGTTCTGCTGCAGTGTCATGTATTCTGCTGCTGTGTCACGTGTTTTGCTGTGTCATGTGTTCTGCTGCAGTCATGTGTTCTGCTGCTGTGTCATGTGTTCTGCTGCTGTGTCACGTGTTTTGCTATGTCATGTGTTCTGCTGCAGTGTCATGTGTTCTGCTGCTGTGTCACGTGTTTTGCTGTGTTATGTGTTCTGCTATGTTGAGCATATTATTATTATATTTCACGACGATCGTCATTTGTCGAAATAATAATTATAACAAACACAGGTAATGAATGGCCTGTGAGACCTGGTCGTAATAGGAATTGGAGCAAACTCAGTAGACTGTAATGTATATTTTGCCTTCACCCACTATATGCAGATACGTAAAATATGTACAGACGGAATAATAAGTGTGCATGACGGTGACAGACGGCAAAGCAGAAACCAGAGAGAGTGTATCGTACTCAACCAGCAGGTAGGCAAGTCTGCCAATGCTTACCGCAAATGAACCACGTTGCTTCAGCTTTGGCGGGCTTGCCTGTGATTGGTCAATGAAACAAGGTACTGATTTAACAACAGGTACCCTATTGACCATTAAACCCTTAGCACCCTGGTAGCCCCAACAGTACAAGTACAAGGTATACAGGCCTAGCTGATGTCAATGACATACTACTATATACAAAGCCGCTTGTTATGAAGAGCATTTCGGGCAAATTAGGTCAGCTTTGTCCCAGGATGCGACCCACACCAGTCCACTAACACACAGGTATCAATTTTATATTGATGGGTGAACATGGACAACAGATGTCTTAAGGAAACACGTCCTAATGTTTTCCAGCCGTACCGGAGATTCGATCTCCGAACCTCAGTGTGTGAGCCGAGTGCGTTAGCGCTCGAGCTAGGGGCTAGAACTTATTCTGAATAACTCCAAAGGCTTAATAACCCAGGTTAACTTAGTAAAGCCAATCCAGAACGGCTTATTTCCCCTGGGGGTCTTAGGTCCCCCACCCCCAGGATGCCACCCACAACAGTCAACTAACTCCCAGGTCCCTATTTACTACTAGGTAACAGGGTCAACAGCAGCAGGTGTTAGGAGACTTGCCCATGCGTCTCTCCTCGCCCAGGTTTCAACCTGGCTATTTTTGGCTGTGAACTGAACGTGAACACGGTCTGGTGACCAGAATGAACACGGTCTGGTGACCAGAATGAACACGGTCTGGTGACCAGTATGAAAACGGTCTGGTGACCAGAATGAACACGGTCTGGTGACCAGAATGAACACGGTCTGGTGACCAGAATGAACACGGTCTGGTGACCAGTATGAACACGGTCTGGTGACCAGAATGAACACGGTCTGGTGACCAGAATGAACACGGTCTGGTGACCAGAATGAACACGGTCTGGTGACCAGAATGAACACGGTCTGGTGACCAGTATGAACACGGTCTGGTGACTAGTATTAACACGGTCTGGTGACCAGTATGAAAACGGTCTGGTGACCAGTATGAACACGGTCTGGTGACCAGAATAAACACGGTCTGGTGACCAGTATGAAAACGGTCTGGTGACCAGAATGAACACGGTCTGGTGACCAGTATCACCACGGTCTGGTGACCAGTATGAACACGGTCTGGTGACCAGTATGAACACGGTCTGGTGACCAGAATGAACACTGGTGACTAGTATGAAAACGGTCTGGTGACCAGTATGAACACGGTCTGGTGACCAGTATGAACACGGTCTGGTGACCAGTATAAACACGGTCTAGTGACCAGGATGAAAACGGTCTAGTGACCGTGTTCTTGATTTTCAATACATGTAAAAACTCTTTGATTTTCAGTATATTTGAAACTCAAATCAAGAGTTTTGTCAAAGTTGAAAATAATTTTGTTACATATATTGAAAATCTGAGAGTTTTACATATATTGAAAATCAAGAGTTTGTCTGCATAAAATTCTTAATTTTCAATAGACAAAACTTATGATTTTCAATATGGACAAAACTCTTGGATTTTCAAAATGGATAAAAACTCTTGATTCTCAATACAAAGCTCTTTATTTCAATATATGTGAAACTATATGTTGAAAATCAAGAGTTTTGTCTACGTTGAAAATCCTAAATTTAGTCTATAATATTGGAAATCAAAGATTTTTACATATATTAAAAATCTAATTTTTTCTCTGTATTGATAATAAAAAAAATTCACAAATATTGAAAATATAAGAGTTTTACATATATTGAAAATCAAGAGTTTTGTCTATATAAAATTCTTAATTTTTGAATATAGACAAAATTGTTAAATTTCAACATAGAAAAAAACTCTTGATTTTCGATATGGACAAAATTTGATAAATGTAAATAATAATAATGAATTTTAATAATATACAATATAAATAATAAAAGTAATAGCAGTAAAAAGTAATAATAATAATAATAATAATAATAATAATAATAATAATAATAATTACAAGAGGTAAGAGGGCGTGAAGATACACCTTTATAAGATTTCTTAATCAACATCTTGGTACGATCAGTTGGGCCCCGGCACCTGCACTACGCACTCCCTGCCCAAGGTCATCGTACGCCAGGTACCAGTGTACGGGCATCAGGGCATTTTTTATTTTCACTGAGCACTGTGAGGGGAAAGTGTTCAGTCACTTATCCTTGAGTCATGGAGTTCAGTCCCAGGTTTAGGGACTGACCACCTGTTAAGCTTGAGAGACCGACAACTTTATATCAAGGTTGAGGGACTGACTACCTTCTATCAAGGTTGAGGGACTGACTACCTTCTATCACAGCTAAGGGACTGATAACCTTCTATCACAGCTAAGAGACTAATAACCTTCTATCACAGCTAAGGGACTAATAACCTTCTATCACAGCTAAGGGACTGATAACCTTCTATCACAGCTAAGGGACTGATAACCTTCTATCACAGCTAAGGGACTGATAACCTTCTATCACAGCTAAGGGACTAATAACCTTCTATCACAGCTAAGGGACTGATAACCTTCTATCAAGACCAAGTTACTGAAAAACCTTCAGTCAAGAATAAGGAACTACTCACTTCCACCACTGTCACTGTTGCCTTTGTATTCAACTTAAGAAGCCTGCTGAGCAGGCGAAACGTTTCGTCAACAAATATACCCAAGTGTTACACAGGTGTTGTTTTTCTTAATGAAAAGACACACAACTTTATGGAAAGTTGATGGCCAGGTAAGACATTCTTGAGACACGTCGCTGTTTTCAGGAGGGAAGCGAACAAGTTGCCAGTTCCATCTAGGACTGGCCAGCAACAGTTTGATTGAACACTCAACAAGGAAAACAGACACACACACACACAATATATATATATATATATATATATATATATATATATATATATATATATATATATATAATATATATATATATATATATATTTTATTTTATTATCACACCGGCCGATTCCCACCAAGGCAGGGTGGCCCGAAAAAGAAAAACTTTCACCATCATTCACTCCATCACTGTCTTGCCAGAAGGGTGCTTTACACTACAGTTTTTAAACTGCAACATTAACACCCCTCCTTCAGAGTGCAGGCACTGTACTTCCCATCTCCAGGACTCAAGTCCGGCCTGCCGGTTTCCCTGAATCCCTTCATAAATGTTACTTTGCTCACACTCCAACAGCACGTCAAGTATTAAAAACCATTTGTCTCCATTCACTCCTATCAAACACGCTCACGCATGCCTGCTGGAAGTCCAAGCCCCTCGCACACAAAACCTCCTTTACCCCCTCCCTCCAACCCTTCCTAGGCCGACCCCTACCCCGCCTTCCTTCCACTACAGACTGATACACTCTTGAAGTCATTCTGTTTCGCTCCATTCTCTCTACATGTCCGAACCACCTCAACAACCCTTCCTCAGCCCTCTGGACAACAGTTTTGGTAATCCCGCACCTCCTCCTAACTTCCAAACTACGAATTCTCTGCATTATATTCACACCACACATTGCCCTCAGACATGACATCTCCACTGCCTCCAGCCTTCTCCTCGCTGCAACATTCATCACCCACGCTTCACACCCATATAAGAGCGTTGGTAAAACTATACTCTCATACATTCCCCTCTTTGCCTCCAAGGACAAAGTTCTTTGTCTCCACAGACTCCTAAGTGCACCACTCACTCTTTTTCCCTCATCAATTCTATGATTCACCTCATCTTTCATAGACCCATCCGCTGACACGTCCACTCCCAAATATCTGAATACGTTCACCTCCTCCATACTCTCTCCCTCCAATCTGATATTCAATCTTTCATCACCTAATCTTTTTGTTATCCTCATAACCTTACTCTTTCCTGTATTCACCTTTAATTTTCTTCTTTTGCACACCCTACCAAATTCATCCACCAATCTCTGCAACTTCTCTTCAGAATCTCCCAAGAGCACAGTGTCATCGGCAAAGAGCAGCTGTGACAACTCCCACTTTGTGTGTGATTCTTTATCTTTTAACTCCACGCCTCTTGCCAAGACCCTCGCATTTACTTCTCTTACAACCCCATCTATAAATATATTAAACAACCACGGTGACATCACACATCCTTGTCTAAGGCCTACTTTTACTGGGAAAAAATTTCCCTCTTTCCTACATACTCTAACTTGAGCCTCACTATCCTCGTAAAAACTCTTCACTGCTTTCAGTAACCTACCTCCTACACCATACACTTGCAACATCTGCCACATTGCCCCCCTATCCACCCTGTCATACGCCTTTTCCAAATCCATAAATGCCACAAAGACCTCTTTAGCCTTATCTAAATACTGTTCACTTATATGTTTCACTGTAAACACCTGGTCCACACACCCCCTACCTTTCCTAAAGCCTCCTTGTTCATCTGCTATCCTATTCTCCGTCTTACTCTTAATTCTTTCAATTATAACTCTACCATACACTTTACCAGGTACACTCAACAGACTTATCCCCCTATAATTTTTGCACTCTCTTTTATCCCCTTTGCCTTTTACAAAGGAAACTATGCATGCTCTCTGCCAATCCCTAGGTACCTTACCCTCTTCCATACATTTATTAAATAATTTCACCAACCACTCCAAAACTATATCCCCACCTGCTTTTAACATTTCTATCTTTATCCCATCAATCCCGGCTGCCTTACCCCCTTTCATTTTACCTACTGCCTCACGAACTTCCCCCACACTCACAACTGGCTCTTCCTCACTCCTACAAGATTTATTCCTCCTTGCCCTATACACGAAATCACAGCTTCCCTATCTTCATCAACATTAACAATTCCTCAAAATATTCCTTCCATCTTCCCAATACCTCTACCTCTCCATTTAATAACTCTCCTCTCCTATTTTTAACTGACAAATCCTTTTTGTTCTCTAGGCTTTCTTAACTTGTTAATCTCACTCCAAAACTTTTTCTTATTTTCAACAAAATTTGTTGATAACATCTCACCCACTCTCTCATTTGCTCTCTTTTTACATTGCTTCACCACTCTCTTAACTTCTCTCTTTTTCTCCATATACTCTTCCCTCCTTGCATCACTTCTACTTTGTAAAAACTTCTCATATGCTAACTTTTTCTCCCTTACTACTCTCTTTACATCATCATTCCACCAATCGCTCCTCTTCCCTTCCTGCACCCACTTTCCTGTAACCACAAACTTCTGCTGAACACTCTAACACTACATTTTTTAAACCTACCCCATACCTCTTCGACCCCATTGCCTATGCTCTCATTAGCCCATCTATCCTCCAATAGCTGTTTATATCTTACCCTAACTGCCTCCTCTTTTAGTTTATAAACCTTCACCTCTCTCTTCCCTGATGCTTCTATTCTCCTTGTATCCCATCTACCTTTTCTCTCAGTGTAGCTACAACTAGAAAGTGATCTGATATATCTGTGGCCCCTCTATAAACATGTACATCCTGAAGTCTACTCAACAGTCTTTTATCTACCAATACATAATCCAACAAACTACTGTCATTTCGCCCTACATCATATCGTGTATACTATTTATCCTCTTTTTCTTAAAATATGTATTACCTATAACTAAACCCCTTTCTATACAAAGTTCAATCAAAGGGCTCCCATTATCATTTACACCTGGCACCCCAAACTTACCTACCACACCCTCTCTAAAAGTTTCTCCTACTTTAGCATTCAAGTCCCCTACCACAATTACTCTCTCACTTGGTTCAAAGGCTCCTATACATTCACTTAACATCTCCCAAAATCTCTCTCTCTCCTCTGCATTCCTCTCTTCTCCAGGTGCATACACGCTTATTATGACCCACTTCTCGCATCCAACCTTTACTTTAATCCACATAATTCTTGAATTTACACATTCATATTCTCTTTTCTCCTTCCATAACTGATCATTTAACATTACTGCTACCCCTTCCTTTGCTCTAACTCTCTCAGATACTCCAGATTTAATCCCATTTATTTCCCCCCACTGAAACTCTCCTACCCCCTTCAGCTTTGTTTCGCTTAGGGCCAGGACATCCAACTTCTTTTCATTCATAACATCAGCAATCATCTGTTTCTTGTCATCCGCACTACATCCACGCACATTTAAGCAACCCAGTTTTATAAAGTTTTTCTTCTTCTCTTTTTTAGTAATTGTATACAGGAGAAGGGGTTACTAGCCCATTGCTCCCGGCATTTTAGTCGCCTCATACGACACGCATGGCTTACGGAGGAAAGATTCTTTTCCACTTCCCCATGGACAATAGAAGAAATAAAAAAGAACAAGAGCTATTTAGAAAAAGGAGAAAAACCTAGATGTATGTATATATATATATGCATGTGCGTGTCTGTGAAGTGTGACCAAAGTGTAAGTAGGAGTAGCAAGATATCCCTGTTATCTTAGCGTGTTTATGAGACAGAAAAAGAAACCAGCAATCCTACCATCATGCAAAACAGTTACAGGTTTTTGTTTCACAGTCATCTGGCAGGACGGTAGTACTTCCCTGGGTGGTTGCTGTCTACCAACCTACTACCTATATATATATATATATATATATATATATATATATATATATATATATATATGTTTAGAATTCGCAGAACAGGCGAAATATTCACAAACCCTAATATCAGGTCGAAGGAGACTCGAACCTACGAACCTTGGAACAAGGTACGCAGTGCTCTACTCACCATACCCCCCCACACACACACCACACACAAACACGCATATACAACAGGCCTAGTGTCTAGTCGACATGTGCCTAGGCCAAATGGTAACACACATATACACACATATAATATAATATATATATATAATATATATATATATATATTATATATATATATATATATATATATATATATATATATATGCATGCGCAAGAGGGTGGAAATCTTTGGCTCAAGTACTTTCACACTTCTCAGTGCGTCATCAGGAGCTATGCAATGTTGCAAAGCAGCAACTGAAGGACTGAGGGGACTTTTTTCAGAGAGCAGCGCAGAGCTGTGTTGACACTCGCCGCAGTCTCTGAATGTGAGGCAACTGCCTGTGTGCCACCCGCTCTACGATCTCCTTCCCACCCCCACATGAGGCAGTAGACGGCCTCTTGGGTTTACAACAGTCAAGGAATAGGAAATTAGAAAATACAGTAGCCAACCCCAAGCTTCTTCTTGTCCCCTAGAACAGGTCATGTGACTTGAGAAAATATGTTTAACAGTGGATAAAATACATATGGGTTCCTATTATTCTCTTTATTCATTTAAAAGCCATAGTCTGGGGCTCTGGAATGTTCCCCAGGGTACTCAGAAGTATCTCTTCATATATTCCTAAATCCTGCTAGATGTTCCTAAATATTGTCCACCAGCCTTCTCAGTATAGATTAACATGCCTTATTTGGGTATCTTTTATACCTTTCCGAAAATATTTCTATGATCCTAATGTTTCTTTTTCGAATATCCTTTAACCTCACTATCTATGCTACCACTTAACCTTGTGTACGTGCCCACTTATGGTATAGTGACAGCTAAATGGGTTATATAATATGCTACCATTCATGACAGATGTAGCTCACGTGAGTTTGGTGCATAGACTTTGGTCGAGCGTCATCAAGAAACTACCTGGCGTAATAACCAGTCCTCTGATTTTGTTTAAGATTGTGTACAATAGACTCTACTAAGTAGCTATCGAGCTTGTATAACCTATAATTTGAGTTATGTACGGTGTTCCTGTCATGTTTCAAGAGGGAAGATTCATTTTTTTTTCTTTCTAGGGCTGAACTATTGGGTACAATAATCCGGGCATCAGCCCACCCTAGTGGATGACTGCAGGAAGTGACATAGTTGAAGATAACATTCAACTCCTGCCCTATCCTGATTGAGTATTTATGTTGGGCTATTCTGTTTCCAGAGGTTTACCTGTTTGTCCAATATATGAAGACACTTGGTGCACCAACTTTGTTAGAGGGTGTGTTTTTAATGAACCTCTGTTTCTGTTAGGGAAAAGTTCATTAGATACGAGTGGTGGAAGTATAAATGAATGGTGGTGTTAATTTGTTGGGCAGTATGCTTGTTCAGTTAGGGTGGGTGCATAGTTCCCACTACCCCCCCTCCCTTCTGCATCCAGTGGGAGGTAACAAGTGTCTCCAACCGATGGTCAGTCACTTGACTTGTGGCTCCCATCAAATCTGTAAGTATTCGTTCCACTCCTGTCTAAATTATATTTTTTGGATTAAGTTGGTTTAAATAAAAGGTTCACTCTTGTTTAAAGTTTTAGACTCCAATTTATTCCTACCTTGATTGACTTGCGTAGTGTTATGCCATCTTTTAATCCTCACCATTTCTTTTAAAGGCTGTACGCCTATCGTGTGAGTGATTTCTAGATTGGTGTGTAACTTTGTGTTTTCTTTCTTTCTTTTAGTCTTGACTGTCGACTCGGGTCATTCGACAGAGGCGAGATAGGTCAGCCTTGATCTTTACAAGATCAGAGACGTCACTTTGACATCTCTACCTACACTGGTCCCCCTTCCACACGTAACCGACCACCACTGGTCCCCCTTCCACACGTAACCGACCACCCAGTCAGCTACACAATATTCAAGCAACCTTCTCCCAGTTATAACTCCACCAGCGTTTCATGGTAGTTCTTTGCTGGCGACTCAACTGCTTCACAAGTGTTGTGTTGGTCAGAGGATGACAGTCAACCTTTTCTCGTCAGAATCACTACTCGTGTTGAGGACACAGTTTCAACAGTCACGTCCACATGTGACCCCCTCCCCCCCATAATCAACAACGGCTCGGCGTTCCATACCACGATTTAGAGCTACGTGCCCAGAACTGCCCAAAACATCGGCATGGCACCATTCTCCACTATACCATTGTGTACATACTAGCTTTGCATCACTCATTATTTATATATTTAATTTTTTTATTTTTGCTTAAAGTAGGATTAATTTCATGTTTTAAGTATTTTATATTCTTTACTAAATTAAATTATTTATCTTAAGCTATTATTGATTCTTCTATTTTTATTTCCATTAGAAGGAACCAACCTTAACAAATACTCTTCGAGGGTCTGACAGTGCTGCTGAACCTTCAGTTTCACTGTCCCAGTGTTACTAAGAGCAAGGTTTATATTGATATTTTTAATGGCTCACGTAGGCAGACCAGGGTCTCATTATATGGTAAAACCAGTACATTCTTCCTGGAAACAACTTCTTAAGTTCAGTCCTGTAGAAAGTCTTTCTTGCTGACATTAGTGTTTCTCGACAAAGTCCCTCTGATATCTCAGTTTTGTGGCTATGTTGAATATCTTGCTGATTTCAAGTACTTGAGCTAAAGATTTCCACCCCCCCCCCCGTGCTTGTCTTGCATTGTTAAGATTGTCTGTCTGCGATTGTTTGCAATATATATGTCGTGCCGAATATGTAAAACTGGTCAATTAGCAAGAACTCATTTAAAATTAAGTCCTTTCTGAAATTTTCTCTTATACGTTTAAAGATATATTTTTTTCATTAATGTTGATGTAAAAATTTATAATTTTGCACCAAAAGGAACTTAGAAAACTTACCTAACCTTATTATAACAAGAACAATTTATTTTAGCCTAACCCAGCTAAATATATTTTAGATTTGTTTACAATAATTTAATACTAAACAAACACAGTGAAATATATTTTTTTCGTTAGGTTCAGAATGATTTTGGCGAAATTATTGCATACACAAATTTTCACTTGTCCTATATGGCAAGATGAACGTTGCTATTTAAGCCAAGATCGCAAGTTTCTGCCTATTCGGCACGACATATATATATACATATAATATATATATATATATATATAATATATATATATATATATATATATATATATATATATATATATATATATATAATAGTAGTAGGTTGGTAGACAGCAACCACCCAGGGAGGTACCACTGTCCTGCCATGTGAGTGTAAAACGAAAGCATGTAATTGTTTTACATGATGGTAGGATTGCTGGTGTCCTTTTTCTGTCTCATAAACATGCAAGATTTCAGGTACATCTTGCTACTTCTACTTACACTTAGGTCGCACTACACATACATGTACAAGCATATATATACACACACCTCTGGGTTTTCTTCTATTTTCTTTCTAGTTCTTATTCTCATTTATTTCCTCTTATCTCCATGGGGAAGTGGAACAGAATTTTTCTCCGTAAGCCATGCGTGTTGTAAGAGGCGACTAAAATGCCGGGAGCAAGGGGCTAGTAACCCCTTCTCTTGTATAGATTACTAAATTTAAAAAGAGAAACTTTTGTTTCTTTTGGGGCCGCCCTGCCTCGGTTTGATACGGTCGGTTTGTTGAATATATATATATATATATATATATATATATATAATATATATATATATATATATATATATATATATGCAAAACAACTACTCTGAAAGAATAGAGAAATTCCAAGCGCTTTCGTGACTACTCACATTATCAAGGAACTATGAAAGTAAAGCATCCAAGGAAGCTATATAAGGGGTCTGGCCAACACCTCACTATCAGATCCCACAACGGTTAAACACCTGATGCGCGCCGGCCCAACTGGACAGGTCCTTTGCACAACTCACCAACAAACTATTCTACCCAAGAAAATTTAAAAATTATTATTTGTCCAGTGTATTATTAAATTCTTCCCAAATTCTATTAATTATAAATGGATCTAATTTGTATAAACCAAAGGAAATATTCATATTATTGTCAAAACTGCTTTTTATGAAACAAGATTCAATTATATTCCTGTCGACCATGGACTTGCTTGATACTACTTTCTCAACTTTTTGAAAATCAATTGGATGGTTAAAATCTCTTACATGAATAAATAGAGCATTGAAATCTTGTCCAGTTCTAATGCTATATTTATGTTGTTTTAATCTTAGTTCGAGATTTTTACCAGTTTGACCGTAATAAACTTTATCGCAAATTTTACAAGGAATCTTATAGACACATCCATCAGTATTTTGGGGGAATTCTTTATCAAAAGTTTTTTTACTGTATCAAGATTTTTGAATACAACTTTAATATTAAAAGTCTTAAGAAGAGAAGGCATATCAACCAAGTTTTCATGGTAAGGGAGAACCAACATATTTTTAGTTGAATAAGGCTGGTTGCCCCTTTTTGGATTGTAAAAAGTATTTCTAGCAACTTTAAAAGATTTATCAATTACATTTCTTGGGTATTTTAAATCATTACCTATTTCATAAATTTTGGATATTTCCTCATCTATGAACTCAGAACTACAAATTCGTAAAGCTCTCAAAAACATTGATGAGAAAACAGACAGTTTGACTCTATCTTGATGCGAGGAATAATAGTGGACAAAGGAACAGTTATTTGTAGGTTTTCTGTAAATTTTAAATTTGAATTCATTATTACCCTTAATAATTAAAACATCTAGAAAATGCAATGATGTTTGTCAGGATTGAACCCCAGCAGCCATTTGTTGAAACAAGGGTTAAACAGATAATAGTCTGAAAATTCGTAAATTATCATAGTTTCAACCAAGACTTCTGTTACAATTGTATTTTTAGGCGAAAAAATTGAGTAAATCTGTGTGTTAAGGTCTTCCTTAAGCTTGTGTCCTCTCCACTTATATCCTCCATATAATTCCACATCCTCAGCAAATGTAGACACCTATGACTATCCCCTCTCTTAGGTCGTTCTCCTAAGAACAGAAGTGATCCTATGACTGATCCTTAGGGAACCCCACTCATTACTCCCTACCATTCTGATGTCTATAAAGAATAAAAAGACACAATACCGTGACTGGAACAATACACAAATAACCCGGACATAGGAAAATGAAACTTACGACGTCATTTCGGGCCGACTTTGACCATTAACTAGTCACACAGAAGCGCGAATGGAAGGGAGCCAGTATATTTATACGAGAGTATGTGACTAGTTAATGGTCCAAATCGGACCGAAACGTCGTCGTATGTTTAACTCTATGTGCGAGTTATTTGTGAATTCTGATGTCTCATCCCTCACTGTTCCTCTCTGTCTTACGTCAGGTATTTCCTGACGCTCTGACACACACTGCTTTGTATCCCTGAATTCAGAAATTTCTGGCGTGGTAGTGAACGAAATCCTTCTTGAAGTCCAAGGCAGATGTTTTGAACATGTTAGGAGAAACAGAGACGATATAAGACAGGCAAGCAAACACTAGGACATATTAGAAAACGTTTCGGTCCTGAGACCTTGACCACTTCTAAAATACAGAGGTAGAGTGAGGTGTGACACATGGTGACCTGAAGAATGACATATGTGAAGGTAGATGACGTGATTACCTGTTCTCATCCCAATATGTCATTCTTCACGTCACGATGTGTCACACCTCACTTTACCTCTGTACGTTTTCTATGTCCTAGTGTTTGCTTACCTGTCTTGTTAAACCAATTTGTCGGTATCTATTACTAAGGTTTATACCAGACAATGAGACAAATGCATTCACTTTAAAGACGCTTACTTTGAAGACCTCTACTTTACAAACTTCTACTTTGAAGATTTCTACTTTAAAACCCTCTACTTTGAAGATTTCTACTTTAAAACCCTCTACTTTGACGACTTCTACTTTACAAACTTCTACTTTGAAGATTTCTACTTTAAAACCTTCTACTTTGAAGATTTCTACTTTAAAACCCTCTACTTTGACGACTTCTACTTTACAAACTTCTACTTTGACGACTTCTACTTTAAAAACTTCTGCTTTGAGGACCTCTACTTTGAGACCTTTACTTTAAAAACTTCTACTTTGAAAACATTTACTTTGAAGTCCTTTCATTTGAAGACGTTTACTTTAAAGGCCTCTCCTTTAAATAACGAAAAAGGCACAATACCTTGACTGGAACAATACACAAATACCCGTACATAGAAAAGAGAAGCTTACGACGACGTTTTGGTCTGACTTGGACTTTGTAAATGGTCCAAGCCGGACCGAAACGTCGTCGTAAGCTTTGAAAACCTTTACTTTAAAGACCTCTCCTTTGAAGACCTTTACTGAAGACGTTTCGACCCATGGATCCTGATCACTTCAAATATACATTATACGTGTGTTGGGTCAAGTCGAGACGCAGGTGCGTGAGAGTGCAGGTAAGTGCCAACAATAAAGACAGGTGCGTGAGAGTGCAGGTAAGTGCCAACAATAAAGACAGGTGCGTGAGAGTGCAGGTAAGTGCCACCAAATAAAGACAGGGGCTGAGAGTGCAGGTAAGTGCCAACAATAAAGACAGGTGCTGAGAGTGCAGGTAAGTGCCAACAATAAGACAGGTTTCGTGAGAGTGCAGGTAAGTGCCAACAATAACAAGGTGCGTGAGAGTTGCAGGAAGTGCCAACAATAAAGACCGTGCGTGAGAGTGCAGGTAAGTGCCAACAATAAGACAGGTGCGTGAGAGTGCAGGTAAGTGCCAACAATAAAGACAGGTGCGTGAGAGTGCAGGTAAGTGCCAACAATAAAGACAGGTGCGTGAGAGTGCAGGTAAGTGCCAACAATAAAGACAGGTGCGTGAACGTGCAGGTAAGTGCCAACAATAAAGACAGGTGCGTGAGAGTGCAGGTAAGTGCCAACAATAAAGACAGGTGCGTGAGAGTGCAGGTAAGTGTCAACAATAAAGACAGGTGCGTGAACGTGCAGGTAAGTGCCAACAATAAAGACAGGTGCGTGAAAAGTGCAGGTAAGTGCCACAATAAAGACAGGTGCGTGAGAGTGCAGGTAAGGTGCCAACAATAAAGACAGGGTGGGGGTGAGCGTGCAGGTAAGTGCCAACAAAAAGACAAGTGCGTGAGAGTGCAGGTAAGTGCCCAAAAATAAAGACAGGTGCGTGAGCGTGCAGGTAAGTGCCAACAATAAAGACAGGTGCGTGAGAGTGCAGGTAAGTGCCAACAATAAAGACAGGTGCGTGAGCGTGCAGGTAAGTGCCAACAATAAAGACAGGTGCGTGAGCATGCAGGTAAGTGCCAACAATAAAGACAGGTGCGTGAGAGTGCAGGTTAGTGCCAACAATAAAGACAGGTGCGTGAGAGTGCAGGTTAGTGCCAACAATAGACAGGTGCGTGAGAGTGCAGGTAAGTGCCACCAATAAAGACAGGTGCGTGAGAGTGCAGGTAAGAGCCACCAATAAAGACAGGTGCGTGAGAGTGCAGGTTAGTGCCAACAATAAAGACAGGTGCGTGAGAGTGCAGGTTAGTGCCAACAATAGACAGGTGCGTGAGAGTGCAGGTAAGTGCCACCCAAAAAAGACAGGTGCGTGAGAGTGCAGGTAAGTGCCACCAATAAAGACAGGTGCGTGAGAGTGCAGGTAAGTGCCACCAATAAAGACAGGTGCGTGTGTGTTCAAAGTGAACAAGAAAAAACAATTTAATGCCGAATTCCAGCAAGTCTTGAATCCCTCAAACAGTATTAGGCAAATGCTGGATTAATTCCCAGCTAAATTATGTAAACAACCATTCACTGCCACACTGGTGATAGTCTGCTTATAGCAACCATTCACTGCCACACTGGTGATAGTCTGCTTATAGCAACCATTCACTGCCACACTGGTGATAGTCTGCTTAAAAGCAACCATTCACTGCCACACTGGTGATAGTCTGCTTTTAGCAAAACCCTTCACTACCACACTGGGGATAGTCTGCTTATAGCAACCATTCACTGCCACAGTGGTGATAGTCTGCTTTTAGCAACCATTCACTGCCCCAAATGGTGATAGTCCGCTTATAGCAACCATTCACTGCCACACTGGTGATAGTCTGCTTATAGCAACCATTCACTGCCACACTGGTGATAGTCTGCTTATAGCAACCATTCACTGCCACACTGGTGATAGTCCCGCTTATAGCACCATTCACTGCCACACTGGTGATAGTCTGCTTAATAGCAACCATTCACTGCCACACTGGTGATAGTCTGCTTATAGCAACCGTTCACTGCCACACTGGTGATAGTCTGCTTATAGCAACCGTTCACGGCCTCACTGGTGATAGTCTGCTTATAGCAACCGTTCACGGCCACACTGGTGATAGTCTGCCCTTTTAGCAACCGTTCACTGCCACACTGGTGATATCCTGCTTATAGCAACCATTCACTGCCACAGTGGTGATTTGTCTGCTTATAGCAACCATTCACTGCCCACCCGGTGATAGTCTGCTTATTTGCAACCATTCACTGCCACACTGGTGATAGTCTGCTTATAGCAACCATTCCCCTGCCACACTGGTGATAGTCTGCTTATAGCAACCATTTACGGCCACCTGTGATAGTCTGCTTATAGCAACCGTTCACGGCCACACTGGTGATAGTCTGCTTATAGCAACCGTTCACTGCCACACTGGTGATAGTCTGCTTATAGCAACCGTTCACTGCCACACTGGTGATAGTCTGCTTATAGCAACCGTTCAATGCCACACTGGTGATAGTCTGCTTATAGCAACCGTTCACTGCCACACTGGTGATAGTCTGCTTATAGCAACCTTTCACTGCCACACTGGTGATAGTCTGCTTATAGCAACCGTTCACTGCCACACTGGTGATAGTCTGCTTATAGCAACCGTTCACTGCCACACTGGTGATAGTCTGCTTATAGCAACCGTTCACTGCCACACTGGTGATAGTCTGCTTATAGCAACCATTCACTGCCACACTGGTGATAGTCTGCTTATAGCAACCATTCACTGCCACACTGGTGATAGTCTGCTTATAGCAACCATTCACTGCCACACTGGTGATATTCTGCTTATAGCAACCATTCACTGCCACACTGGTGATAGTCTGCTTATAGCAACCATTCACTGCCACACTGGTGATAGTCCTGCTTATAGCAACCATTTCACTGCCACACTGGTGATATTCTGCTTATAGCAACCTTTCACTGCCACACTGGTGATAGTCTGCTTATAGCAACCATTCACTGCCACACTGGTGATAGTCTGCTTATAGCAACCATTCACTGACACACTGGTGATATTCTGCTTATAGCAACCATTCACTGCCACACTGGTGATAGTCTGCTTATAGCAACCATTCACTGCCACACTGGTGATAGTCTGCTTATAGCAACCATTCACTGCCACACTGGTGATATTCTGCTTATAGCAACCTTTCACTGCCACACTGGTGATAGTCTGCTTATAGCAACCATTCACTGCCACACTGGTGATAGTCTGCTTATAGCAACCATTCACTGCCCACACTGGTGATAGTCTGCTTATAGCAACCATTCACTGCCACAGTGGTGATAGTCTGCTTATAGCAACCATTCACTGCCACACTGGTGATAGTCTGCTTATAGCAACCATTCACTGCCACACTGGTGATAGTCTGCTTATAGCAACCATTCACTGCCACACTGGTGATAGTCTGCTTATAGCAACCATTCACTGCACACTGGTGATAGTCTGCTTAATAGCAACCATTCACTGCCACACTGGTGATAGTCTGCTTATAGCAACCATTCACTGCCACACTGGTGATAGTCTGCTTATAGCAACCATTCACTGCCACACTGGTGATAGTTTTATAACAACGACCAAACATGATATTAAATCTCAAAAATTCTCCAGTAAATTACACAACTTAGAGCGCTATTAATTAAATCAAACTGAATATATCCGCAGTGTGCCGCTACAGTACTCGCTACGATAGTTACATAGCACACTGCTGCCGTTACTATATTATTCTATATGATAATTACATAGTAGGAACACTAGCAGTGTGCTGCTACACTATTCTATATGATAGCTACACTGTGGGAACACCAGCAGCAATTGGCTCCTGGAGTTCAACCCCACAAAGTGCAAAGTCATGAAGATTGGGGAAGGGCAAAGAAGACCGCAGACGGCGTACAGTGTGGGGGGCCAGAGACTACAAACCTCGCTCAAGGAAAAAGATCTTGGGTGAGTATCACCCTGAAGCGCACATCAACCAAATAACTGCTGCAGCATATGGGCGCCTAGCAAACCTCAGAACAGCATTCCGACATCTTAATAAGGAATCGTTCAGGACCCTGTACACCGTGTACGTTAGGCCCATATTGGAGTATGCGGCACCAGTTTGGAACCCACACCTAGCCAAGCACGTAAAGAAACTAGAGAAAGTGCAAAGATTTGCAACAAGACTAGTCCCAGAGCTAAGAGGTATGTCCTACGAGGAGAGGTTAAGGGAAATCAACCTGACGACACTGGAGGACAGGAGAGATAGGGGGGACATGATAACGACATACAAAATACTAAGAGGAATTGACAAGGTGGACAAAGACAGGATGTTCCAGAGATGGGACACAGCAACAAGGGGACACAGTTAGAAGCTGAAGACACAGATGAATCACAGGGATGTTAGGAAGTACTTTTTCAGCCACAGAGTAGTCAGGAAGTGGAATAGTTTGGGAAGCGATGTAGTGGAGGCAGGATCCATACATAGCTTTAAGCAGAGGTATGATAAAGCTCACGGTTCAGGGAGAGTGACCTAGTAGCGACCAGTGAAGAGGCGGGGCCAGGAGCTTGGACTCGACCCCTGCAACCTCAACTAGGTGAGTACAACTAGGCGAGTACACACACACCTCACACACATACACACACACACACACACACATACCTCACATACACACCTCACACACACACCTCACACACACACACACCTCACTCACAAACACACCTCACTCACAAACACCTCACTCACAAACACACCTCACTCACAAAACACACCTCACACACACACCACCTCACTCACAAACACACCTCACTCACAAACACACCTCACTCATACACACACCTCACTCACACACACACATATACCTTACACACACACACAACCTCACGCACACACACACACACACACACACACACACACACAACCGACGCACACACACCTCACTCTCACACACACACACACCTCACTCTCCACACACACACACCTCACACACACACACACCTCACTCACACACACACACCTCACTCATACACACACACCTCACTCACACACACACACCTCACTCTCACACACACACACACCTCACTCACACACACACATACCACACACACACACCACACACACACACAACCACACACACACACACACACACATACACCAGGCCTAGTGTCTAATCGACATGTGCCTGGGACAAAATGGTAACCAACATATTGGAGTATGCTGCACGAATATGGAACCCACACCTGGTCAAGCAAGTCATGGAATTCGAGTGCAAAGATTTGCAACAAGACTCGTCTCGGAGTTAAGGGGGAATGTCTTACGAGGAGAGGTTAAAGCTTTAAGAAGAGGTATGATAAAGGTCATGGAGCAGGGAGAGAATGAGCCTAGTAGCGACCAGCGAAGAGGGGGGGCCAGGAGCTTTGAATCGACCCTTGCAACCACAAACAGGCGAGTACACACGCACAGGGACACGACGTAAAATCCTACAGCTGATGAAGGAATACCTAACAGAGGGTCATGGTAAGGGGAGATGTTTCAAGATGGGAAAATATAACAAGCGGGGTTCCCCAAGGGTCAGTTCTAGGACCTTTATCACTCTTAAAACACGTCAATAACCTGCCAGAGATACCTTTACCTTTGATGAGTTTCGAGAGTCTTACTACTCCCGGAGCCCGGCCATAGGCCAGGCTCGCATGTTTCACTGTTGAAGACGAAACACTAATGAGATTACAAACTCAAGAAGATCTGCAAGACTGGTCAAACAAGTGGCTGCTGGAGTTCAACCATAGCAAGCGAAAGGCAAGGAACACTGCTGATGGAGGGAAGCGACTCAGCAGAGAATACAGGTGATCCAGCACAGAATACAGGTGATCCAGCACAGAATACAGGTGATCCAGCACAGAATACAGGTGATCCAGCACAGAATACAAGTGATCCAGCGCAGAATACAGGTGATCCAGCACAGAATACAAGTGATCCAGCACAGAATACAAGTGATCCAGCGCAGAATACAAGTGATCCAGCACATAATACAAGTGATCCAGCGCAGAATACAGGTGATCCAGCACAGAATACAAGTGATCCAGCACAGAATACAAGTGATCCAGCGCAGAATACAGGTGATCCAGCGCAGAATACAGGTGATCCAGCACAGAATACAAGTGATCCAGCGCAGAATACAGGTGATCCAGCACAGAATACAAGTGATCCAGCACAGAATACAAGTGATCCAGCGCAGAATACAGGTGATCCAGCACAGAATACAAGTGATCCAGCACAGAATACAAGTGATCCAGCGCAGAATACAGGTGATCCAGCACAGAATACAAGTGATCCAGCACAGAATACAAGTGATCCAGCGCAGAATACAAGTGATCCAGCACAGAATACAAGTGATCCAGCACAGAATACAGGTGATCCAGCACAGAATACAAGTGACCCAGCACATAATACAAGTGATCCAGCGCAGAATACAGGTGATCCAGCACAGAATACAAGTGATCCAGCGCAGAATACAGGTGATCCAGCACAGAATACAGGTGATCCAGCACAGAATACAAGTGATCCAGAACAGAATACAAGTGATCCAGCGCAGAATACAGGTGAGCCAGCACATAATACAAGTGATCCAGCGCAGAATACAGGTGATCCAGCACAGAATACAAGTGATCCAGCACAGAATACAAGTGATCCAGCGCAGAATACAGGTGATCCAGCACAGAATGCAGGTGATCCAAGCACAGAATACAAGTGATCTAGCACAGAATACAAGTGATCCAGCACAGAATACAGGTGATCCAGCACAGAATACAGGTGATCCAGCACAGAATATAGGCGATCCAGCACAGAATACAGGTGATCCAGCACAGAATACAGGTGATCCAGCACAGAATATAGGTGATCCAGCACAGAATATAGGTGATCCAGCACAGAATACAAGTGATCCAACACAGAATACAAGTGATCCAGCACAGAATATAGGTGATCCAGCACAGAATACAAGTGATCCAGCACAGAATATAGGTGATCCAGCACAGAATATAGGTGATCCAGCACAGAATACATGTGATCCAGCACAGAATACAGGTGATCCAGCACAGAATACAGGTGATACAGCACAGAATACAAGTGATTCAGCACAGAATATAGGTGATCCAGCACAGAATAAAGGTGATCCAGCACAGAATACAAGTGATCCAGCACAGAATATAGGTGATCCAGCACAGAATACAGGTGATCCAGCACAGAATACAAGTGATCCAGCGCAGAATACAAGTGATCCAGCACAGAATACAAGTGATCCAGCACAGAATACAAGTGATCCAGCACAGAATATAGGTGATCCAGCACAGAATACAGGTGATCCAGCACAGAATACAAGTGATCCAGCAAAGAATACAGGTGATCCAGCACAGAATACAAGTGATCCAGCACAGAATACAAGTGATCCAGCACAGAATACAAGTGATCCAGTACAGAATACAGGTGATCCAGCACAGAATACAGGTGATCCAGCACAGAATACAAGTGATCCAGCACAGAATACAGGGGATCCAGCACAGAATACAGGTGATCCAGCACAGAATACAGGTGATCCAGCACAGAATACAGGTGACGTGACAAGAAATACTGTCAACCAGATAAAGAATACTATCGACCAGACACGAAATACAGTCGACCAGACACCGAATACAGTCGACCAGACACGAAATACAGTCGACCAGACACGAAATACAGTAGACCAGACACGAAATACAGTCGACCAGACACCGAATACAGTCGACCAGACACGAAATACAGTCGACCAGACACGAAATAGTCGACCAGACACAGAATAGTCGACCAGACACAAAATACAGTCGACCAGACACGAAATACAGTCGACCAGACACGAAATACAGTCGACCAGACACGGAATACAGTCGACCAGACACTGAATATTATCAACCCGACACGGAATACTATCGACCAACACGGAACACTGACTCCTCTCTCCCCATCCACCACTACAACCACCTACCTATAACCCAACCACCCACAACCACCATTCCCAACCATCCCCTTGTTGGCTAACAGAGTAGTTAACGATTTTAGTTGTCGCCCACCCTGATTCTGAGCTGGTGGGTGATGATAGTGGTGGTGGTTAATGATAGTTTCCTGGTGGTTGGTGGTGGTTTCTGTGGTAACTGGAGGTTAGCGGTATTACTACCACCAATCATTATCAGCTATCTCGACTACCACCACACCACCCTCCTCAACTACTACCACCACCACCCACCTCAACTACCACCACCACCACCCACCTCAACTACTACCACCACCACCCACCTCAACTACCACCACCACCACCCATCTCAACTACTACCACCACCACCCCAACCTCAACTACTACCACCACCACACCCACCCACCTCAACTACTACCACCACCACCCACCTCAACTACCACCACTACCACCCACCTCAAATGCCACCACAACCACCCACCCCAACTACTACCAGCACCACCCACAACTACACCCACAACCAACCTCCTCATGGCCACCAAAACCAACCACCACCACTACCATCACAACCACCAACCTCAAACTACCACAACCACCAATCTGAACTACCACAACTACCACCACGACCACCCACCTCACCACAATAACAACACAATTTCACAATAACACAATTCTAAATAAAACTAAACAATTCCAAAATAACGCCACAATTCCACCAACTAGCCATCAACCACACACACAATATCCGGCAATTCCAGAGGCACCACAGGTGCACACAAGAGGTACAATTACATAAGGACACAAATCCTGAGCACAATTCCGCGTAGTAAAATATCAAGGACTACATACAGTGTATGAAACTTCATCCTGCGTTGTATCAAGCTTCATCCTTCACTGTATCATCCTACACTGTAACAAACGTCATCCTACACTGTAACAAACGTCATCCTACACTGTATCAAACGTCATCCTACAAGGTATCAAGTCATCCTATACTACCAAGAGTCATCCTACACGTATCAAGATCACCCTACACTGTACAAGCTTCACCTGTGCTGTATTAGGCTTCTTTCTCACTGTATCAAACTTTACCTGCGCTGTATCAAGCTCTCCTACTTTGACCAAGTTTCACCTACGCTGTATAAAGCTTCATCCTACACTGTGATCCAATTTCAAGATTTATCCACAGTGTATTAAGTTTCACCTATGCTGTATCAAGTTTCACCTGGCTGTATCAATTTTTATCCGTCTTATCAAGCCCCTCCTTCGATCTTGATTACAGCGCAGATGAATTTAAATGCTCAGCTGGGTTTTTTTTTGGCGCCCTGCTGTGCTCCACCTATGGGTCTACCCACTCAACCAGCCCCAGGGTTCCCTTGTCTCACCAGGCGGCCACTTCACTCGGAAATAAGGTCACTCCGCATTTCCCCCTCCTGGCCAGGGCCTCAACACACCCTTGTACCAAGACCCCCAAATAAAGCAATGTTGCCTCCAAATGTAATCATTCATCCTCCGCTCCGAAACCTTAATCTCTCCACGATAAATGGGGGAAGCGGTGGTCGCAGAAATGGTTTGCCTGGGGAAAGGAAGAAGCATCCGTCCTACGAGTTTCCTGAAATCGTTCTGCAAGTTTCGTCATTCAACACAGGATCCGGGCCAGGCCCAAATTTGCGAATTTCCTCGAGAAATCTCGTGGGGCACCTGGGGGCTTCACAGCATCCCACGCTGTTCTTCATCACATCTTTTAGCACACCTTCGTTTTCTGCTGTTGTTGTTCAGCTCACACAGCATTTCATTTAAACGAGGTGAGTTTTGTGGGGCTCGTGCCCAGTGTGGTGATTCTCCAAATAGGGATGTGGACGTGAAGGGAACACCAAACCTCACCCTCGCCAAAAACCACCCCATCCACTAACACCCCTAATTCTCACAACCCTCATGCGTTTTTTTTTGAAACAGTGAGAATTTTCTGCCCAGAGCTGTGTATACGAGTGCCCGAGGTCACTCGAAGCCACGTGGATCACGAAGCCACATGTGGATAAGACCACGTGGATCTGCAAGCCAAGTGGAATGAGCCATGCGAGTCACCAAAGCCATATGCTGTTGTCGGCTGCCTGGCATCACCCATGACGTCACCATGCTGCCTGCTTCACTTACCTGACGTCACTCCAGGACATTGCCTAACATCACCCCGATGTCATCATGCTGCCTGACATCACCTCGTGACGTCACCATGCTGCTTTGATGTCACCATGCAATGTCACCCTACGACATCATGCCTGACAACATTACATGTCACACTGACAGTATTAGTTTCACATTGAGCAATCTGTATTTAGTATTGTAGAGAACGATTGAGAGAAGACATTGTTACCTGTTAATTCCTCTCAGTGTTCTCACATGTTGTATATGTCTCAGTGTTGATTTTTGCATAGAAAAGCATCTTTTGCTAGTGCAAGCCGTGTTATAACTGCATGTGCTGTGCAGTGCGGGTGTGTGCAAGTTTCCCCATGTGTCCTTATGTGTGTTCTGAGCCCAGATGTGTGTGTGGACCACAGTGCAGTCTGAGCCCAGACCATTGGTAACACCCTCTTGTTACATACCATCCACTTTGACTTCGACTGACACTAGTCAGTCCAGGCGTCAGATTGCCAGCGTCTGAGCCCCCATGTACAGAAAACGTTTCACACCACCTGATCATCAGAGTGCAGTTATGTGTAGAAAACCAGTCTCAGGATGCTTAGTCTAACCTCTGCTATGAGAGGAGGACACCATTAAGCAGCGGTAGCCCTGTCAGCAGGTGACTCTCTGACTTGTGTCACAGCCTGCACAAAGTATGGTGTCACTTTGACTGGTAGCCCACCTACTCCTGTTAGTGTGTACGCTGCTACGACTCTCTCGCCTGAGTGGTCTCTGCTACGACTCACTCCACTCTCACCGGCAGTGACAGCCCCAGCGACAGTAGCCGAGTACTGACGATGCCTCACTCAAGGGTACCAACAGGTTGTGCCCCTGGATGAGTGAACCCTGCAATAACTATTCCACAATGACTGCTTCACCCTTCCAGAGGAGACCGTACCCAGTTACGTCACAGCTCAGCGGCAGTGATGTCTCCTGTTTTGCAGTATCTGTCCAGATACACGAAGGCATACATTAACGCCCACTGAGGCTCAATGCCTTGGACAACAATGTTTAGCACCCCCCCTTTATTTTCTTCCCTACCTGTATGAAGTTTTTTTTTGTCCCTGTCCACATGCATATGTGTTTTTATTCTGTGTTCTGTGCCCTGTTCCTGAGAGAGAGAGACCGAGTTTTTTTCAGCCAATCATGGTCGAGGACAACCATGGGTAGGTGGCCAAGCGATGTATGCCCAGTATGCCCAGCTGGGTTCGTTTGTGCCATGCTGGTGCTTCCACCTATAGGCCTAACCAGCTCAGCCTGCACCATGTTTACCTTGTCTCATGCAGGCAGCCTCATCCTATGCTGTATCAAGCTTCATCCTAAACTGTATCAAGCTTCATTCTAAACTGTATCAAGCTTCATCCTAAACTGTATCAAGCTTCATCCTACTCTGTATCAAGCTCATGCCTCACTCAACTCTCAGTTTTTGTATCCCAGTTTGTGTAGTTCAATGGCACGGAACAGTGCTCAAGCTGAGCTTATTATCTGTCAAGCTGTGCTTATTACCTGTCAAGATGAGCTTATTACATGTCAAGTTGTGCTTATTACTTGTCAAGCTTAGGTTATTATCTGATAAACTGATCTTATTATATGTCAAGCTGAGATTATCTCTCAAGCTGTGCTTATTACCTGTCAAGCTGAGCTTAACAGTGTCTAACACAGCTTGAGATTCTGCCTGACTCTCGTCCACGTAGTTAAAATGTCACCCCCTCCCTTGTCATTTTCATTTAATTAAGAGGTTAGCATGCTAACCTTCGTATGGTGTATAAATATACTTAGTTGGATGAATCTTATCATAGCCAGCTGACCTAGTGGGTTATGCACTGGCTTGAAGTTTTACAAGTCACTTGCAGCGAGTTCAAGCCCCACCTGTACCATGGTTTGAGACCCCTAAGAAATTCGCACGGCAATTGTAGTGTACTGGACACACTGACGACGTTCCTCGAGAACATCCTGTGTCAAACCATGTTACAGGCAGAGACTAAACTCGTGGTGAGTCATAAAACTCCAGACTGACGCTTTTGTCACTGGGCCAGCTGCCTACAATAAGATTCATCCAACTAATTTTACAGATGAATCTCCTGCCAATGTGGCCATGACAAACTCTACCTCAAGTCTCCTCAAAGCCATTGTGTCATTGAGATTGCTTGAGTCATCCTGCTTCACTTTTTCAATGCTGACATCTGTTGTTGATGTTGATGGATGACCAGTCTTCATCATCCTCAACTGACATTCATCATCAACTGATGTTCATCATCCTCAACTGACATTCATCATCCTCAACTGACATTCATCATCAACTGATGTACATCATCCTCAATTGACGTTCATCATCCTCGACTAACGTTCATCATCCTCAACTGAGGTTCGTCCTGTGCTGAATCCAAAAAAACATTATCTGGAGATCTGGAGTTTATCTGGAGAGAGTTCCGGGGGTCAACGCCCCCGCGGCCCGGTCTGTGACCAGGCCTCCTTAGGTCAGTGTCCCAGGATGCGACCCACACCAGTCGACTAACACCCAGGTACCCATTTTACTGATGGGGAACATAGACAACAGGTGGAAAGAAACACGTCCAATGTTTCTACTCTGGCTGGGAATCGAACCCAGGCCCTCACCGTGTGAAGCGAGAGCGTTAACCACCAGGCCACCAGAGCACATTCAAACCATTATTTCAACCAAACAAAATGTCTCGCACATACACGCTGTTCTTTTGAATATTTCATTCAGTTACACAAGAAATGCAGCACTGCACTTGACTGACTGCACTGAAACTTGCCAGACTACTTCACAAAGCAATGTACTGTGCCAAAATTAGTGTTTGGGAAATTTTTGATAGTTTCTACAGATTAATATTCCTGTGTATCCCCCTCTACTATTTCTGAGAGATTGTGTATCCCTCTCTAGTGTTTCTGAGAGGATTTGTATTCCTTTCATGTATTTCTGAATGGTATTGTATCCCTCACAAGCGTTTTTGGAGGTTGTGTATCCTTCTCTAGTGTTTCTGAGAGGTCTTGTATCCTTCTGTATTGTTTCTGAGAGGTTGTATATCGCAGTCTAGCGTTTCTGAGAGGTTCTGTATCCCTTTCTAGTCTTTCCGAGAGTTGTGTAACCCTCTCTAATGTCTCTGAGAGGTTGTGCATTCGTCTCTAGTGTTTGTGAGAGGTTGTATATCCCCCTCTATTGTTTCTGAGAGGTTGTGTATCCCTCACTAGTGTTGGTGAGAGGTTGTGTATCCCTCTCAAGTGTTTCTGAGAGATAGTGTATCTCTCACTAGTGTTTGTGAGAGGTTGTGTATCCCTCACTAGTGTTTGTGAGAGGTTGTGTATCCCTCACTAGTCTTGGTGAGAGGTTGTGTATCCCCCTCTAGTGTTTGTGAGAGGTTGTGTATCCCTCACTAGTCTTGGTGAGAGGTTGTGTATCCCCCTCTAGTGTTTGTGAGAGGTTGTGTATCCCTCACTAGTGTTTGTGAGAGGTTGTGTATCCCTCACTATTGTGAAAGGTTGTGTAACCCTCATCAGTATTTCTGAGAGGCTGTGTATCCCTCTCTAGTGTTTCTGAGAGGTTGTGTATCTCTTAACATTTGCAACATTCCTGGATGTTTCTGACGGGTAACATCAAAGATCGTACCTTAACATTTGCAACATTCCTCCGTGTTTGTAAAGGATAACCAGACAGATACAGATGAACGTTTCTCTGGCGCCTGGCACTCTGTACACTTCCCACTCACTGATTTTAATACTGATATTTCGCTTTTTACAGTAGTTTTCTTGAGAACTTTGTTGTACATCTGGTGAGTGTTGCTAGGGATGCTGGCAGAGAAAGAGGGAATGAGAGGGTGGAGAGGGGCATAACATTAAGCTGAGAGGGTGGAGAGGGACATAACATTAAACTGAGAGGGTGGAGAGGGACATAACATTAAGCTGAGAGGGGCGAGAGGGAAATGAAAGAGATAGAGATGGAGGGAGATGAGAGAATGAGAAGAGGGAGATAAGAGAAAGAGATGAGAGGGTGGAGAGGGAGATAAGAGAAAGAGGGAGATGAGAGGGTGGAGAGGGAGATAAGAGGGTAAAGATGGAGATGTGTGGTGAGGGAGATGAGAGGGGTGGAGAGGGGGATGAGAGGAGTGGAGAGGGAGACGAGAGGTGGAGAGGGTTATGAGAGGTACTCGCACATCTCTACATGGAATTTCTAAAAGTGGAGGGATACCATAACATCATCCAGGCTGGAGTATCCCCTATGAGGAGGGTACACCACTCTGAGCCTTCATCAACTAAACCTCTCGCCTGCTCAGCAGGCTTCACCTCAATATACTAAAGTTTAGCACATGCGTCTTACTCATCTACATGTTGGTATACCATGAATACAACGATGGTGTATGTACGTTGATACTCATCATTATACTGAACACTCATCCCTTCCGGCTTTGATATGATCTAAGTAATACTGAACCTTTCATTCACTTCAACTTGGAAAAGTAACTATGACCACAGGTGTAGATATGGCCTGCACACCTGGCTGTAATGCGATTATTACTTAGGAACAAGCAAAAGAAAACAGAGAATAACTGAATTATATTTCCTTCACCAAGACTAGCTGGTATTTACATTGTATTATAGCTTATGTACAGTACACTATGTACAATGAGGTGAAAGCGAGCATACTTATAAGACACGGGGATCAATGAGACACATGCAAGCACAAGACAGTGAACTGTGAGCGACCAGCAGGGAAGGTAAGTCTGCCAGAGTTGTTGCACGAGTGTACCACATCGCTTCACAGCTTTGGTGGGCTTTCTTGCTACTGGTTGGTTGTACCAAGGTGCTGGTATAACGACAGGGCCCCTTTGATCGTGGCTCACTGGTCGGAAGGCAGCCTGTATGTGCGTGAAAACCGAAAAACTGTAACATACTCTTAGGATGCCATAGTAACACTCTGCCTGTAGTGTGAATATCATAATGGTATACAATATCGACAGATTGATAAGACACATGTGCAACAGTTACGTATCTTTATTCCAAAACGTTTTGCTTACACAATAAGCTTCTTCAGTTGAATGATGTTTAGAAAACCAGAGAAGTTGAAGAATTGGACACTTTTTCAACATTTAGGATTGATGGAATGAACACATCGACTCAAGTCTGAAGGACTGAGGAGCAGCTCAGCCTTAAGTCGATGTCTTCATTCCAAAAAGTGGCTTACACTCCTCATACTCCACCATTAATCTCTGTACCAGACTGAAGAAGCCATGTTGGGCGAAACATCTCCACAATACAGATTCTCAAATGTTGCAAAGGTGTCTAATTCTTCAGTCAAATAAAGAGGAGGCAGCAGAAGCAGTAGAGATGTAGAGAGGATGTAATCAGTCCATTACTCCTCGAAGATGTAGTTCTGAGGTGGTCAGTCCCTCAGCCCAGGGGCGGATCTACTATGATATATTCAGTTAGAGAGAGAAATAAAATAGTGAAATAAGTAAAGCAGAGAGATTATGAGGTTAAAGTTGCAAGAGAATCGAAGACTAACACAAAAGAATTCTTTCAGGTATGCAGAAATAAGATCAAGGGTAAGATAGGCCCACTCAAAAGTTACTCGGGTCAGCTCACCGACAGTGATAAGGAAATGTGAAGAATTTTTAACAATTACTTCCTCTCAGTTTTTACGCAGGAAGATACTAGTGATATTCCAGAAATAATCAATTATGTAGAAAAGGACGATAATAAACTATGCACGATTAGGGTCATAAGTGACATGGCCCTTATACAAGTAAATAAGTTAAAACCTAACAAATCCCCAGGCCCTGATGAACTGTATGCAAGGGTTCTAAAGGAATGTAAAGAGGAGCTTAGCAAACCTTTGGCTAATCTTTTCAACATATAACTACAAACTGGCATAGTGCCAGATAAGTGGAAAATGGCAAATGTGATACCTATTTTCAAAGCAGGTGACAGGTCCTTAGCTTTGAACTATAGACCAATAAGCCTAACTTCCATAGTGGGAAAATTTATGGAATCAGTAACTGCCGAGGCAATTCGTAGCCATCTTGAAAAGCATAAATTGATCAACGAATCTCAACACGGTTTTACAAAAGGGCATTCATGCCTTACGAATTTATTAACTTTTTTCGCTAACGTATTTGAGGAGGTAGATCAAGGTATTGATTATGATGTGTATATGGACTTTAGTAAGGCTTTTGATCGAGTCCCACATCAGAGACTATTGAGGAAAATTAAGGCACACAGAATAGGAGAAATATTTTCCTGGTTAGAGGCATGGTTGACAAATAGGAGAAGAGTTTGCATAAATGGGGAGAAATAAGAGTGGCGGCACGTCACAAGCGGTGTTTCACAGGGGTCAGTGTTGTTCACAATCTACATAAACGACACATTTGAAGGAATAAATAGTAACATAAGCAAGTTTGCCGATGACACCAAAATAGGCCGTCAAATTCATTCTGACGAGGACAGAGCACTCCAGCAAGATTTGAATAGACTGATGCAGTGGTCGGAGAAGTGGCAGATGCAGTTTAATATAGATAAATGCAAAGTTCTAAACATTGGACAGGAAAATAACCATGCCACATATAAACTAAATAATGTAGATCTTAATATTACTGATTGCGAAAAGGATTTGTGAGTTCTGGTTAGCAGTAATCTAAAACCAAGACAACAGTGCATAAGTGTTCGCAATAAAGCCAACAGAATCCTTGGCTTCATATCAAGAAGCATAAGTAACAGGAGTCCTCAGGTTGTTCAACTCTATATATCCTTGGTTAGGCCTCATCTAGATTATGCTGCACAGTTTTGGTCACCTTATTACAGAATGGATATAAATGCTCTGGAAAACATACAAAGGAGGATGACAAAGTTTATCCTGTGTATCAGAAATCTAAGGATAGACTGAGGGTCTTGAATCTGCACTCTCTAGAAAGGCGTAGAATTAGGGAAGATATGATTGACGTGTATAGATGGAAAACAGGAATAAATAAAGGGGATGTAAAGAGCGTACCAAAAATATCTAGCTAAGACAGAAGGACTTGCAGCAATGGTTTCAAGCTGGAAAAATTCAGATTCAGGAAGGATATAGGAAAGCACTGGTTTGGTAATAGAGTTGTGATGAGTGGAAAAAACTCCCGAGTACAGTTATTCAGGCTAAAACATTGTGTAGTTTTAAAAATAAGTTTGATAAATACATGAGTGGGTGTGGGTGGGTGTGAGTTGAACCTGGCTAGCTTGTGCTACTAGGTCAGATGCCGTGCTCCTTAAGTGAATGTGACCTGATCTAACTAGGTTAGAACACTGGCTTAAGCCAGTAGCAGACTTGGACCTGCCTCGTATGGGCCAGTAGGCCTGTTGAATTGGTCCTTCTTTCTTATATTTTTATGAAACTAATGAAGCTTAAGCTTCAGAGCTCCTAAACCCAGAGGGGCCCCAGGAGCCACTTTACTCCACATTGCTTAAGAAATCTTAGTCTACTGTATAAGAAGGGCCCCCCATAATAGTTCAAGCTTCAGGGCCCCAAAAATGTAGGTCCGCCACTGCCTTTGCCTGGAGAAGAGTTCTGGTCCATAGTCTGGAACAAGGTAGTCAGTCCCTCAGCCTGGAGAAGAGTTCTGGTCCATAGTCTGGAACGATATGAAGCTGAAGTTTTGGTTAGGTAAGGTTTGTCAGGAAACAGGACAAGTGTTTCCTGACGCAGGTCTTAGTCACAAGATGGCCCGCCGCTAGAGCTTTTGGTCGTCTGACTGAAGCCTTCCGCTGGCCTACCGGTCCACTCCTTTAAATATTATGGTTATAGTTATAACCTGAAGTAAGAAACTGGAGACTCATATACTGTCAAGGTGAGGTGAAGATAATCATAGTGTTTATGCGTAGGAACACTACTGGCAACTTCATTCAATTTAGAGTGCGCCGTGAACACTAGAATGAATTCATTCATTTCTGTTCTCACCACCAGAACTCTGAAAGGTGTTGGGTTTCTTTCAAAGGTGTTCTAAGAATCTGCAGCCTAGATTTCCTGGAAGATGAATGGTTCAAATTCACTTAGATCTGCGGTTCACACCTTCCTGCCTCATTCACTCTTCAATACCATTAAGCTCAGTATTTCTCCAGGCTGAGGGACTGACCACCATAAAATGATGTTAAGGCTTGACAAAGCCTCTGGTGAGCGAAACGTTGTCGCAAAATGTCACATTAGTTGCACTTGTGTCCTTTTACCTAACTTAAAATGATGGACTGGTCACATCGTCTTTACCTCGCCACTGCTCTTGCTCTCTCTCTCTCTCTCTCTCTCTCTCTCTCTCTCTCTCTCCATATTAAATCACCTCTTTATTCGACAAAAGAAGCCTACGGTGAAGGCGAAACGTTTCGGAATGAAAGAAATTAAAAAAATTAGAGATGGATCTTAACGTCTCCTTCATACGAGTGTTGAAGCACACAGAATAATACCAACAGTAACTGCTTGTTAACCCCTTATTACCACGGTACCCTCAGAGGTAATACCAACAGTAACTACTTGGTAACTCACTACTTCCACGTTACCTGACAACACTTCTGAAGCATACTTAAGGCAGTTACATCGCGGTCGCCTCCATCATTACCCAACACCTTGCTGTATCTAATACTGTTAACGGCAGCCTACTACACGAGGGCGAAACTGCTAGGAATTCGTGGAGATATAATTGTTACTCCACTAACCACACTGACCAGGCAAAGAGCATGGTTAGCAGAGAAATCTGCAGGACCTGAGGGCACTGTCTGGCATTAGTTCTCCTTCACACAAACCATCACTCAGAACCAGGGAAGTTCACGGTTAACCTGACCTCTGATTCCCACACTCCTCAACCCACATCACTCTAAGCTGACAATCAGGTTCGCCCCTCACGCCTTCTCGTCACGTGTTCTTATATATATATATTATATATATATATATATATATATATATTTATATATATATATATATATATATATATATATATATATATATATATATGTCGTGCCGAATATGTAAAACTGGTCAATTAGCAAGAACTCATTTTAAAATTAAGTCCTTTCTAAAATTTTCTCTTATACGTTTAAAGATATATTTTTTTCATTAATGTTAATGTAAAAATTTTTAATTTTGCACCAAAAGAATCTTAGAAAACCTACCTAACCTTATTATAACAAGAACAATTTATTTTAGCCTAACCCAACTATATATGTTTTAGATTTGTTTACAATAATTTAATACTAAACAAACACAGTGAAATATATTGTTATCGTTAGGTCAGAATGATTTTGGCGAAATTATTGCATACACAAATTTTCGCTTGTCCTATATGGCAAGATGAGCGTTGCTATTTAAGCCAAGATGGCAAGTTCTGCCTATTCGGCACGACATATATATATATATATATATATATATATATATATATATATATATATATATATTATATATATATATATATATATGCAATAAGATCACAGTAAACAGGTGATTTCAAAATATGCAAAACAACCACTCTGAAAGAATAGAGAAATTCCAAGCGCTTTCGTGACTACTCACATTATCAAGGAACTATGAAAGTGAAGCATCCAAGGAAGCTATATAAGGGGTCCGGCCAGCACCTCACTATCAGATCCCACAACGTTGGCTCGCCGCGCGTCACGTGTTTAACCGTTGTGGGATCTGATAGTGAGGTGCTGGCCGGACCCCTTATATAGCTTCCTTGGATGCTTTACTTTCATAGTTCCTTGATAATGTGAGTAGTCACGAAAGCGCTTGGAATTTCTCTATTCTTTCAGAGTGGTTGTTTTGCATATATATATATATATATATATATATATTATATATATATATATATATATATATATATATATATATATATATATATATATATATATGAGTGAACAGATATGAAACGCAAACAAACCATTCAATAAATATTATATGACCAATTCTGAACTCTTGATATATATTTAATAAACACAATAAAAATTCACCCACACTTTATATTACTTATAATGATTCAAATTATACAAATTGCCACAAGCTATCCAGAGTATAATTTACATATTATATCAAGGTCAAACCCTGAGAAATTTTAAAATTTATTATGTAACTTTTAAGGTGTTGGGGTAAACGTCGCTTAGATCAAATGGACACCTTTATTAACTACGATGTTTCGCTCACAAAGTTAGCTTTACTGAGTCAGTAAAAAGTACATGAGAAAGAGGAGTGTATACATAGGTATATTATCTGTATACATGCTTGTTTCTTGAAGTTGTTTATACACAAGTATACACTGTATACATGTTTGTTTCTTGAAATTGTTGTTGGGGCGTTGTTGATGTTGTTGGTGGTAGTGTTGTTGTTATTGTTGTTGGTGGTGGTGCTGCTGTTAGTGTTGGAGTTGTTGGTGGTAGTGTTGTTGTTGGCGGTGGTGTTGGACGTGTTGGTGTTGCTAGCGGTGATGGTGGTGGTGGTGTGTGTTGCTGGTGGTGTTGTTGCTGGTGGCGTTGTTGTTGATGGTGGTGGTGGTGTTGCTGGTGGCGTTGTTGTGATGGTGCGAGCTGTTGGTACTAATGGTGGGAGTTGTTGGTGGTGGAAGTGGTGCTGTTCTTAGTGGCGGTGATGTTGTTGGTGCTGTTGGAGGAAGTGGTGGTGACGCTATTGTTGTTGGTGGAGGAGGTGGTGATATTATTGCTGTTGTTGGTTTATGGTGTTATTGGTGGTGGTGGTGTTTTTTTTGGTGGTGGTATTATTTTGTTGTTGGTGGTGGCGGTGGAGGTGGTGCTTTGTTGTTGTTGATGGTGACGGTCCTGTTGTTGTTGATGGTGACGGTCCTGTTGTTGTTGTTAGTGTTTATAACGATTTGTTTGGTGTTCTGGTAGCGGGGAGTAAAAGATACGTCTTCGGAGGCGTCTTACTTTATTTATAATGTCATGGTGGGTACACAGGCTTGTGTGTTGTGCCCATGGCCCGGGAGGGCCATGCCCACGAGGGAGAGAGGAGTTGACAGTTCTTGACGGAGTGATGGGTGTCGCCAGAGTGAGAGTGTGGCAAGGGCAGGCAGGCGGCATGCCCACCGAGAGGCCTGGCTACAGAGGGCAACATCTTAGTGCCGCAAAATATGAACTAAGCTGGCAGACAGCATAGGCTGTCTGTGCAGACAGTACAGGCTGTCTACATACGCTCGGCCACCTACCTCGCGTCGTCCCGACGCGACAATACTGGTGGTAAAAGAAACTCGGTCTCTCTCTCGTAGGAACAGGGCACAGAACACAAAATAAAAACATATATATATACATATGGACATGGAAAAAAATCCTACAGGGAGGGAAGAAAAAAACATGTGGGGTGTGCTAAACATCGTGGTCAAAGGCAGTGAGCGTCGAAGGGCATCACTGTACGCCTTCCTGCGTCTGGACAGATACTGCAACACAGGAGACATCGCTGCGGCTGAGCTGTGACGTAACAGGTTACGGTCTCCTCTGGAATGGTGAAGCAGTCATCGTAGGAGTTGCTGCAGGTTTCACTCAACCTGGGGCACGACATGCTGGTGCCCTCGAGTGAGGCATCGTCAAAACTCGGCAACTGGGCAGGACTTCTGGCAAGCGACTCAGGAGGACACTTCTCGACTGGTACTGTCGCTGGGCTGTCACTGCCGGCAAGCATGGAGTAAGTCATGGAGTGAGCTGTGGCAGAGACGACTGGGCGAAACATCAGGGAGTTGTAACATCATACACCATACTGCAGTGAGCAAGCTAGCAGTCAAAGTGACATCTTTGTGCAGGCTGCTCACTGAAGCTTGTGACATGAGGTTGACACAGCGCCTGCCGACAGGGCTAACTGTGGCTTGACGAGTGCCATTCTCTCGGCAGTTGGAGTTATAGCAGAGGTTAGTCTAAGCATCCCCAGACTTGTTTCTCTACATATAACTGCATTCTGAAGGTCTGGAGGTGAAGTGAAACAAATCTCGATGGGAATTGTAGCAGGTATGATTCTGCAGAACATCTATGAGCGACGAGCATAGGAGCTTTCTATACAAGGGGGCTCATACGCTCAGGGGCTGTCTGATAACAACTGTCAAATGCACTGGTCACACGGGGTGACTTAACACAGTGGTGCTACTCAGGTCTGGCCGCAGACCTCACTGGACACACGGAAACTTTACACACCCGCGGTACATGTGGTACAACATGGCTTAAACTAGCAAATGATGCTTTTCTGTGCATACACTAACATGTGAGAACACTGAGAGGAATTATTTTACACAACAAATATCTTCTCTCAGTCTTCTCGACAATACTGAAATAATTACTGAACACTCGATGGTGACATCATGTGATGTTGCGAGGTGACGTCAGCAGCACTGTGACATCAGCAGACATCTCGAGGTGACGTTAGGTAGACATCGTGACGTCATGAAGTTGGGCAGCATCGTCGGTGACGTCAATGTGATGCGGGCAGCAGACCACAGCATGAGGCCTGGGACATCTGGTAACTCACATGGCTGGTAGATCCACGTGACATCGCCCACACCCAACGTGGCGTCGGGATCCACGTGGTGTCGTGATCTACGTGGCATGCTGATCCACGTAGCTTCGAGTGGCCTTGGGCACTCGGATACACAGCTCTGGCAATGAATTTACATGGAAAACAGCAGAAAACACAGCAGAGGGAGTGGGCAGTGGTGAGTGGTGTATGGTAGGCTGGTGAGGTGTGAGAGTACAGCAGGGCGAGGCAAGGAACGGCCACTTCCTCTCCCTCCTACAAACATGTGGAGAAACTCACACTGGACGCAGAAATCACCACAAAACTCACCTCTGGCTTGCTGAAACAGCTGTACTGAGCTGAACAACAACAGCAACATACAAGTGATGCTGAACACGTGACTTGAGAAACAGTGTGGGACGCTGTAGCATGGAGTCACTGGGACACCACTTACAATTCTCGAAGAATTTCAGCAAATTTCGGCTAGATCCTGCTTGTACCTGTGTCTGGATGCTGAAACGTGCAGACAGGACATCAGGATAACTCGCTGAGAGATGGATGCTTGTTGTGTAGGGGGATGAAGTGAACTTCATTCCTTCCTCTCTCTGGGCAAACACACTGCTGCGACCACCGCTTCCCACCAATGTTTAATGAAGACTGTTTGGTAGAGCTGAAAGCGGTTGGTAAATGATATATCTTCTTCAGAGGCTTCTTACTTTATTTGTAATGTCATGGTGGGTACACAGGCTTGTGTGTTGTGCCCATGGCCCGGGAAGGCCATGCCCACGAGGGAGAGAGGAGTTGACAGTTCTTGATGGAGTGATGGGTGTCGCCAGAGCGAGAGTGTGGCAAGGGCAGGCAGGCTGGCGTGCCCACCGAGAGGCCTGGCTACAGAGGGCAGCATCTTAGTGCTGCAAAATATGAACTAAGCTGGCAGACAGCATAGGCTGTCTGTGCAGACAGTACAGGCTGTCTACATTAGTGGTGGTGGTGGTGGTGCTGTTGGAGGTGGTGGTGGTGGTTGTGGTATTATAGTTGTTGATGATGAAGTTCCTGTTATTGGTGTTGTTGCTGGTGGTGATGCTGTTGTTGGTGGTGGTAGTGCTGCTGTTGGTGGTGGTGCTGTTGGTGTTGTTGGTGTTATTGTTGCTGTTGTTGGTGGTGGTGATGGTAATGTTGTTGTTATTGGTAGTTGGTTGTTGTTACTGTGTAGTTGTAAACGTAGCTGAACTGACTGTTGTTATAGTTTACACTGCAGGTGTACACTGTCTACAATGAAGGTGTATACTGTCTACAATGCAGGTGCACACTGTCTATAGTGCAGTCATACATTGTCTACACTGCAGGATGTACAATGTACAAAATGTACACCGCAGATTTTAGCCTGTAAGTTATACATCGTGTAAACTGAGCTGTACACTGAGTACACTGCAGGATGTACATCCTGTATATTACTGTGTATACACAATTAACCAACTGCAGTGTAGACGGTGAATATCCTGAAGTCTACACCTTGCTTGTGTGTGTGTGTGTGTGTGTGTGTGTGTGTGTGTGTGAGAGAAAGAGAGAGGGAGAGATAAGGAGAGCGTGTGCGAGAGAGTGTCCATGTACTGACCTGTTTGTGGCTGCAGGGGTCGATTCACAGCTCCTAGCCCCGCCTCGTCACTGGTTGCTACTGGGCCCACTCTCCCTGCTCCATGAGCTTTGTTGTACTTCTTTCTAAAGCTGTGTATGGATCCTGCATTCACTCCTGACAACTCTATGATTGAAGAAATACTTCCTAATATCCCTGTGACTCATCTAAGTCTTCAACTTTCAGTTGTGACGCCTTGTTCCTGTGTAACATCTCTGAAACTTTGTCTCTATCCGCCTTATCAGTTCCGATCAGTATTTTATATGTCGCTATCATGTCTCCCCTATCTCTCCTGTCTTACAGTGTCGTCAGGTTGAGTATCCCTTAGCTCCGGGATTAGTTTTGCTGCAAATCTTTACACTTTCTCAAATTTCTTGACGTGCTTGACCACGTCTGGGTTGCATATTGGTGCTGCATACTCCAATATGGACCTGACGTACATGGTATGGTGCACAGTGTCGTGTATGACTCCTTATTTATTTGTCGAAAAGCTATTCTCAGGCTTGCCAGGGGCCCATATGCTGATGTGCTTACTTTGATGTGCTTACTCCAAGATCATTTTCCTTGAATGAGGCTTGCAGTCTCTTAGGCCGTACTCCGTCTGCGGTCTTCTTTGTATCTCCCCAAGCTTCATAACTTTGCACTTGCTGGGGTTAGACTCCAGGAGCTATTTGTCAGGCCAGATTTGCAGCCTGTCCAGATCCCCTTGTAGGTTTACCTGCTCCTCGTCAGCTTGTGTTTTCCTCATTAGTTTCACATCGTCTGCAAGTAGACACACCTTTGAATCTACCCATTCTGTCATGTCATTCACATATACAGGAAACAGCACCGGACCTAGGAAATACCCCTGTGGAACCCCACTCGACACATGCACCCACCCTGACACCTCGTCGCGTATGAACACATATTGTTTTCTTCCTGTCAGTTATTTCCTCATCCATTGCAGTACTTTCCCTGCTATTCCTATCCGCTCCTTTCTTGTCTGGTACTCTGCCGAAAACGTTCTTACAGTCCAAGAAGATGCAGCTTACCCACCCCTCTCTCTCCTGTCTTACTTCTGCTACCTTATCGTAGAACTCCAGTAGGTTTGTGACACAAGACTTCCCTTCCCTGAAGCTGCGCTGGTTGTCATATATGAGCGCGTTCATTTCTAGGTGCTCCACTACTCTTCACCAAATAATCTTCTCCACAACTTTACATAATATACATGTCAGCGACACTGGTCTGTAGTTAAGTGCAGTCTATCTGTCTTTCTTACAAATCAGGACTATGTTTGCTATCTTCCACACCTTAGGCAGTTGTCCTGTTTCGATAGATTTATTGAAGATTGTTGCTAGTGAACAGTGCATCTGCTCCCTCTCTCAGGACTCAAAGAAAGAGATTATCTGGGCCCACTGCTTTCGAGGTAGTTTCCCGAGCAGTTTCTTCTCCTCCTCGGTTGTGTGTAGTATTTCCGGTACTTGCTGGTGCACCCTACCACCCCGGTTTCCTGGAAGTCTTTGTTTCCTGTGTGAATACCTCTCTGAATAGTGAGCTGAGCACATCACATACTTCCTGGTCGTTCCCTGTGGTCTCCCCTCCTCCCTTCCTCAACCTGATTACCTGGTCCTTGACTGTTTTTCCTCCTGATGTTTAATAACTTTCCGTCATATTTGGCTTTTGATGCTATGTTATTCTCGTATTGCCGCTGGGCTTCTCTCCTTATCCATGCATATTCATTTCTGGCTCAACTCAACTCCCTGTTTTCCTGAGCCTTTGCCTCGTATATTTTTCCATACTCTAGCACACTTGGCTTGTGTGTATGTGTGTGTGTGTGTATGTGTGTGTGTGTGTGTGTGTGTGTGTGTGTGTGTGTGTGTGTGTGTTGCTCCTGGACGTCCTGGCAAACCTAAGAATAGCTTTCCGACACCTCAGTAAAGAATCGTTCACGACTCTGTACACCGAGTACGTCAGGCCCATACTGGAGCATGCAGCATCAGTTTTGGAACCCACACCTGGTCAAGAAATTAGAGAAAGTGCAAAGGTTAGCAACAATAATAGTCCTGGAGCTAAGGGAACTGTCCCACGAGTAGAGGTGAAGGGAAATCGACGGCACTAAAGGACGGGAGGAATAGGGGTGATAAGATAACATAAAATACTGCGAGGAAGTGACAAGGTGGACAAAGACAGGATGTTCCAGAGACGGAACACAGCAACAAAGGGTCATTATTGGAGGATGAAGACTCAGATGAGTCAAAGGTATGTTAAGGAGTATTTCTTCAGTCACAGAGTTGTCAGGAAGTGGAGTAGTCTGGAAAGTGACGTAGTGGAGGCAGGAATCGTACATAGTTTTAAGATGAGGTTTGATAAAGCTCATAGAGCAGGGAGAGAGAGGACCTAGTAGCGGTCAGTGAAGAGGCGAGGCCAGGAACTAGGACTCGACCCCTGCAACCACAATTTGGTAAGTACACACACGTGCAGGGCCAAGAGCTGTGAATCGACCCCTGCAATCACAAATACGTGAGTACACCCGTACGCTTTGAAGAACTGTACCAGTGAAATATACACAAAATATATACACCAAGTGATGTATATATTGTATCAGTATATATACATGTGTAATGTCGTGCCGAATAGGTAAAACTTTCCATTTTGGCTTCAATAGCAACGCTCTTCTTGCGAAAATTAGTATATGCATTAATTTTGCAAAAATTATTCTGAACGTAGGAAAAAATGTATATTATGGTGAACATTAAAATGGTATAAAATACCGACAGATTGTTAGGTAAGACACATATGCAACAGTTAGGTATCTTTATTTCGAAACGTTTCGCCTACACAGTAGGCTTCTTCAGTCGAGTACAGAAAAGTTGATAGAAGCAGAAGATACTTGAAGACGATGTAATCAGTCCATCACCCTTAAAGTTTTGAGGTGGTCAGTCCCTCAGTCTGGAGAAGAGCATTGTTCCAATTCAACTCCATATTGTTTCAAACTGTGGAACAATGCTCTTCTCCAGACTGAGGGACTGACCACCTCAAAACTTTAAGGGTGATGGACTGATTACATCGTCTTCAAGTATCTTCTGCTTCTATCAACTTTTCTGTACTCGACTGAAGAAGCCTACTGTGTAGGCGAAACGTTTCGAAATAAAGATACCTAACTGTTGCATATGTGTCTGTATATTATGGTGTTTGTTTATTATTAAATTATTGTAAACTTATCTAAAATATATTTGGTTGGATTAGGCGAAATTAAATTGCTTGTTATAATAAGGTTAGTTAAGTTTCGTAAGGTTCTTTTGGTACAAAATTATTAATTTTTACAAGAACATAAATGAAAAAATATATATCTTAAAACGTATAATAGAAAATTTTAGAAAGGACTTAATTTTAAATGAGCTCTTGCTACCTGGCCAGTTTTACCTATTCGGCACGATATATTATATATAAGCTCCCAGTGTATGTACACTGGGAGTTTACATTAATCACTATTTTAGATATTAAAGTGTTCTTGACTGCTGGTGAATAGGTGACAGGTGGGGTTGAAAGTCAATCGACATGATGTAGTCGATAGACTTGAACCAAAATAATAATCAACCAAACAACTAATTACATTAACTTAGATGATAAGAATAATTTTGAGGAAATAATCTCGTGAATAACGTGAAAACAAAAGCAAAACTCCAGCCCTGTTGTTGTTGATGTTATTACTGTTGTTGTTGTTTCTGATACTGTTCTTAGTGTTGTTATTGTTGTCCTGACTGTTGTCACTGTTGCTGTTGTTGTTGTTGCTGTTATTCCTTTATTCCTATTGATGCTGTTTGTTATTGTTGTTGCTGTGGTTTTCTGTTGCTGTTTTTGTTGTTGCTGTTGCTAATGTTACTGTTGTAGTTAAGCTTCTTTTGTTGCTGAAGATGTTTTTGTTATTTCTACTGTCGCTGCTGCTGCTGTTGTTAATAATGTTGTAGTTGTGTGTGTGTGTGTGTGTGTGTGTGTGTGTGTGTGTGTGTGTGTGTGTGTGTGTGTGTGTGTGTATGTGTGTGTGTGTGTGTTGTGTGTGTGTGTGTGTGTGTGTGTGTGTGTGTGTGTGACTCAACAATCAATATTTGCACCAATAACTCACTACAGTTGTGACCGGGTGTGGAAGTGTGAATTGCTCATTACACTATAATTTGGTCATGATTGCAGCCATGTATAAACGTAAGTAACCATTCTTACAGGATTCATTACCTTTGTAACTTGTGAGTTCATTACCTTTGTACCTAGTTCAGCTATCAAAACTTTGGAGCCCGGTCCCTGGACCCATTACGTACCTCTGTAATCTGTAAATACCTTTGTAACTTGTCATGATTGTGACCAGACCTACCTGGAGTTCATTACCTTTGTAAATTGTGAGTTCATTACCTTTGTAAATTGTGAGTTCATTACCTCTGTAACTTGCTCAGCTATCAAAACTTTGGAGTCCAGTCCCTGGACCAATTATGTACCTCTGTAACCTTTTGACTACCGCCCACAGGATGGGTATGTGGTGACTACCGCCCACAGGATGGGTATGTGGGTGATACCGCCCACAGGATGGGTATGTGGTGACTACCGCCACAAGGATGGGTATGTGGTGACTACCGCCCACAGGATGGGTATGTGGTGACTACCGCCCACAGGATGGGTATGTGGTGACTACCGCCCACAGGATGGGTATGTGGTGACTACCGCCCACAGGATGGGTATGTGGTGACTACCGCCCACAGGATGGGTATGTGGTGACTACCGCCCACAGGATGGGTATGTGGTGACTACCGCCCACAGGATGGGTATGTGGTGACTACCGCCCACAGGATGGGTATGGGGTGACTACCGCCCACAGGATGGGTATGTGGTGACTACCGCCCACAGGATGGGTATGTGGTGACTACCGCCCACAGGATGGGTATGTGGTGACTACCGCCCACAGGATGGGTATGTGGTGACTACCGCCCACAGGATGGGTATGTGGTGACTACCGCCCACAGGATGGGTATGTGGTGACTACCGCCCACAGGATGGGTATGTGGTGACTACCGCCCACAGGATGGGTATGTGGTGACTACCGCCCACAGGATGGGTATGTGGTGACTACCGCCCACAGGATGGTATGTGGTGACTACCGCCCACAGGATGGGTATGTGGTGACTACCGCCCACAGGATGGGTATGTGGTGACTACCGCCCACAGGATGGGTATGGGGTGCATAATATACATATTAAACAACTCCTTAAGTTATTGTTGGTGTTTTGTTGTTGCTGCTGTTATTGTATTGTAACAACTGCTGCTGTTGTTCCCACGGCGACAGGAGCACGGTATAGAATAAACCGTGGTGGTGGTGGCTGCGGCGGCGGCGGCGGCGGCGGCGGCGGCGGCGGCGGCGGCGGCGGGGGCGGCGGCGGCAGCAGCAGCAGCAGCAGCAGCAGCAGCAGCAGCAGCAGCAGCAGCAGCAACAGTAGTAGTAGTAGGTGGTGGTGGTCACAGTTCAAAGCTGAATGGGAATCTAAATCTTTACTTCCCTTGATGTTCACGTCCACTACTCTTTGACAGGATATTCTCTCTCCGTTTATCGCCGGCCAGTGCACTGTGGGGTACTTTTTCTAGTTTTCTTACCATGTGTTCTTGTTTTCTCCTCTTCGGCCCTCTGCATCTCTGATCTCACTTTCTTGTTCTCAAATTTCCACTTTCCCGGGGCTCTTTTCTTCACCTTTGGGTTACCCTTTTCCGTTTTTCATAAACTCTATACAATTATAAATCTAAACTACCTTTCTTCTTCTCAAACACTTCTTTTGTGAAATGTCATTTCTTTGTCTTCCTTACATTTCCAGCTTATAATCTAGATATCAACGCTTTGCGTCAACCTTATACTTTGCTAAAAAGTTTTCATATGTCTACTGTCATGATGTTTCCTTTCCTCCTGTCACTGATGTTTCCATACCTCCTGTCCGAGCTTCCAGAACCTCCGTCACTATGTTTCCAGTACCTCCTTCACTGATGTTTCCAGTACCTTCCTGTCACTGATTTTCCGTACCTCCTGTCACTGAGTTTCCAGTCCCTCCTGTCATGAGTTTCCAGTACCCCCTGTCCGATTTTTCCAGTACCTCCGCATGATGTTTCCAGTACCCCTGTCACGATTTTTTTCCAGTACCCCCTTCACTGACTTCCAGTACCTCCGCACTGTGTTTCCATACCTCCTGTCACTGATGTTTCCAGTACCTCCTGTCAGGTTTCCATTTCCTCCTTCACTGATTTTTCCGTACCTCCTTCACTGATGTTTCCAGTACCTCCTGTCATGAGTTTCCCAGTACCTCCTGTCACGTGTTCCAGTACCCCCTGTCACTGATGCTTCCAGACCTCCCTTCACTGATGTTTCCGCCCTCCTGCCCTGATTTCCAGTCCCTCCTGTAATGAGTTTCCAGTACCTCCTGCACTGATGTTTCCAGTACCCCTGTCCTGATGTTTCCAGTCCCTCAGTCACTGAGCTTCCAGTATTCCTGTCCCCCGAGGTTCCAGTCCCTTCCTGTCACTGATGCTTCAGTCCTCCGCACTGTTGGTTCCAGTCCCTCCTGCATGATGCTTCCGCACCCCCTGTCACTGATGTTTCCCAGTACCTCCTGTCACTGTCTTCCATACCGAACTTTAAAATGGTATGAAATCCCCGACAGATTTTTAAAAGAAGACACTATGAACAGTTAGGTACTTTTTTTCAAAAGTTTCGCCTACACGTAGGCTTTTCAGCGAGTACAAAAAGGGTTGATAGAACAGAAGATACTTGAAGACGATGTAATCAGCCCATCCCATGTTTCAACAACGGAACAATCTCTTTCCAACTGGGGGATGACCACCTCAAATTTTAAAGGGGTGATGGAGTTACATCTCTTAAGTATTCCTTCTATCAACCTTTCTTACTCGACTGAAGAACCCTATGTGTAGGCAAACTTTTCGAATAAAGATACCTAACGTTGCATATGTGCCCTTACTTAACTTCCCAGTACCTCCTTCACTGATGCTTCCATACCTCCGTCACCAGGGTTCCAGTGTCCTGTCACTAATTTTCCAGTACCTCCTTCACTGTCTTCCAGTACCTCCGTCAAAAATATTTTCCATACCTCCGTCACTGATGTTTCCAGCAGCTCCTGTCACTGATGCTTCCACCCCCTCCTGTCACTGATGGTTCCAGTACCCCCGTCACTAATACTTCCATACCTCCTGTCACTGAGTTCAGTCCCCTGCACTGATGGTTCCAGTCCCTCCTGTCACTGATGTTCCGAAATCCTCCCCGGGGTTCCTACCCCTTCCTGATGCTTCCAGTACCTCCTGTCACTGATGCTTCCTCCCTCCTGTCACTGATGCTTCCAGAACCTCCTGCACTGATGTTTCCAGTACTCCTTCGCTAATACTTCCAGTACCCCCTGTCATGATGGTTCCGTACCTCCTTTTTTTCAAAACTTCCAACCCCCTTTTCACGTTTCTTCCACACCTCCTGTCACTGATGCTTCCATCCCTTTCCCCCATTTCCTGCTTCTCTTGTTTTCCCAATACTTCGTGAAATCCGCGCCTCCTTTCTGGCAATTTAAAAAGTATAAAAAAAATGACGTTGTCGAACCGCAATGTTCTTTCCAGTCAGTCAGAGATCACGTCATCACGTTAAAACCTAAAGCATTCTTTTTCTAGCGTTAAAGATGCAGGTTAACGAGCCCCTCTTATACACAATTTCCAACATGAATCTTAATCAGACTTGGTCTGAGACCCTGCTTTCTCAATACTTTGTTAAGATTCAAATCCTCACAACACTCATGACCTGCCTCCCTGACCTTTGTTTCCTCCCCTTTTTTTCTCTTGACCTGCCCTTTTAAATTTTTTTGTTTTCCTGTCTTCAAAAATTTTCCTCCTTTTTATTTTTTTACAATCCTGCCCCTTATATTACCTGTGTACCTCACTATCCCACGCTACTACTACTATACTACCATGCTACTATACCAATTTACTACATCCTAACTAATACCGTGCTCAAATACCATAACTACCACTTTTACCACCCCACCATACTACACTACATATTTCTCTCACAGCCCCCCCACCACATGTTACTTCCCATTACTAACAACACTGTTGAAAATGGTATAAAATAAAACACACTGATGAGTAAGACACAGGGCAACAGTTGGGTATTTTTTTTGTTGTAAGTTTTCCCCCCATGGTACTTCATAGTCAAAAAACGAAATCCCTGCAAAAAGAGTAGTAATGGCCCCCCTCCTGCTGTCTCAAAAACCCGTTCTTCGATTTAATTGAGAAGTCTACCGTTAGCGAAACCTCGAGAAAAACGTAATCAAGAGTTTCACACGATCTTTTCTAACACAACATTCGCTAATGTCTCATTACTGCTATGACCATGCTGCTGCGCTTCCCATACAATACCGCTAATATACGGCCCCCTACAATATACTATACTACCTACTACCACATTTTTTCCTACCCCATTCCCATCTTCTCCCCCCTCTACGTATTTGTTTTAGCCCTTTTTTTTCTTTTCTTCCCAGCTGTACTTGACATGGTCCGCGACGGAGCGAAACGCGTCATAAGATTCCTCTGCCCAATCGGGTTGGGGAAATGTTGCAGCACGGTATTGTGAATTGCAGCTCCGTCAAGCTGAGATCAGAGCACAGGGGGCCCATGCGTCAAGTGAGATCAAGCACAGGCGGCCACCTGCGTCAAGCTGGATCGAGCACGGGCACCACCGCGTCAACTGGCAAGGGAAGGGCGGCCCCAAACGCCAAGCTGAGATCAGAGCACGGGCAGCCACACTGGTCAAGCGAGATCAAGCCAGGGGGGCCAACACGTCAAGCTGAACAAGGGACGGGGGGTCCCACACTTTCAAGCGAGACAGGCACAGGGCGGCCACACTGCGTCAAGCGAGATCAGACACAGGGCGGGCCCCACTCGCAACTGAGATCAGGCACAGGGCAGCCAACCCCGCGCAAAAAAGTTACCACAAGAATCCAGGGGGGAAACGTGTCAGATAACGGGTTTAAAACAGAGTGAGGGGACAGTTTCCCGTGGTTTTTCCTCTCACTGCCACTCTCACTTTCCCATCCCACTTTCCCACTCTCACCTCCCTCTCTCACTTTCACTCCCCCTCATTCCACTCCTCGTCTACCCCCACACTTCCACTCCCACTCCTCTCTTCCTCCAACACCTCCCCCTCCCAAATCCCCCCCTCTTTTCCCCGTGCTCACTAGAGAAGCCATGAATTGATTCTCAAAAAAAAAAAAAAAAAAAAAAAAAAAAAAAAAAAATATTATGTAAATCTTATGTGATAAAAAATTAAGACAAGTGCAACATCTGGGGATCTTTTTTGTGACTTTTTGCCTCCAATGGGTTTTATCAATACAAATTTTAGGGCATAATTTGAAGACATTTTAACTATATCAAAGATGAGGTAATCAGTCCCCAACCTTGGAGTTGGTGTGAAAGCACCTAGTCGTGGAGTTTTGGAGCACAGCAAGGAGACTGGCCTTAAAACTAACGCAGGGAAAGGGGGCGTGTAACAGACGAGGGCACATCATGGAGGCGGGGGTTCCCCATGGAAGTAAGTCATACCCAATAGATGGGTTAGTTGTAGTGTAGTTGTCGTAGCCCGTGAAGGGTTTGGTACATCCCCAGAAAAAAAAAATTTCCCTGATGTATTTGTCGGTATTTATACCATTTTTGTACAAATTTTATGCTTAAATTATGTATTAAAATTTCCCCGCCGATAAGTTGATAAATTAGCCATTAAAGCTGATTACCTTAAACTCCTTTGTCTTCACAATTCTTTCTACTGTACTGATGAAACCCCCTTGGCAAAAAAGTTTTAAAAATAAAGACACCCCAGTGTTGCACAAGTCAATTTATCAGAAAAACAGTAGAACAAACTTGGAAACCCAGTCGCACAGAAAATCAAGGGGGGATTAAAAAAGAATGTTAAAGTTATAAACAATTAAAAGAGCCATAGATCTATAACCCACATGAAAATTGAACGTAATTTTAAACACATTTACGGAGACTTACAATTTTAAAAGATTACTAAAATTTTAAAAGCCCAAATTAACTTGTTACAAATATCTCTGGGATTTGCAGACACACGACTGATTTTTTTTGTGTTACAAGTATTCTAGCATATGGTAGATACACACATGAAATATAATAAAGTAAAATATGTGGCCAGCACTATGGTCACTACCTGGGAAAACTAGGGCCCACCCTTCTTATGAGGAAAATGAGACAGTATAATAACCTATTGATCCTCAAGATATCTTTTAAAAAAACAAGATACCAATATATTTTAAACAAATATCCTAAATTAACTTTTAAAAAGATAAGACATATATTTAGATAATATTTTAATGAAAACCCTTTAAATTTTTTTGGGGGCCCAGTTCTTAGGTTTATCCTGTGTGATGGAAATGCAGGAACAATCACCGTATGATGGAATATAAAAGGGGGAAAAAGCCATCCGTGTGATGGAAATGACAGGGAACAATCATCCTGTGTGATGGAATAGACAGGAACAAGTCACCTGTGGTGGAATAGACAGGGGGAACAAGTCATCCGTGTGAGGAATATGAAGGAAAAGTCACCTTGTGATGGAATATGACGGGAACAAGTCATCCTGTGTGATGGAATATGACAGGGAACAAGCCATCCTGTTGATGGAAAATATGACAGGGAACAAGCCATCCTGTATAAAGGGGAATATGACAGGGAACAAGTCATCCCTGTGTGATGGAATATGACAGGGAAAACATGCCATCCTTGTGATGGAATATGACAGGGAACAAGCCATCCTGTATAAATGAATATAGACAGGAACAAGCCTTTAAGTTGATGGAATATGACAGGGAAAAAGTCATCCTGTGTGATGGAATAATGACAGGGAAAAGCCATCCTGTGTGATGGAATAGACAGGGAACAAGCCATCCTTTTGTGAGGAAAAGACAGGGAAAAAAGCCATTGTTTTGATGGAATATGACAGGAAACAAGCCATCCTGTGTGATGGAATATGACAGGGAACAAGCCATCCTGTTGATGGAATATAAACAGGAACAAGCCATCCTGTGTGATGGAATATGACAGGGAACAAGCCATCCTGTGTGATGGAAAAAGGGACAGGAACAAGCCATCCTGTGTGATGGAATAGACAGGGAAAAAGCCATCCTGTATGATAATATGACAGGGACAACCATCCGGAGGAATGACAGGGAACAAGCATCCGGGTTATGGAATATGACAGGGAACAAGCCATCCTTGGGGGATTGAAGAAAAAGATAATATGCCCGGGGAAAAACAAGTCATCCTGTAAAAAAAAAAGATATATAATAAATATGACAGGGGAACAAGCCATCCTGTGTGATGGAATATGACAGGGAACAAGTCATCCTGTGTGATGGAATATGACAGAGAACAAGCCATCCTGTGTGATGGAATATGACAGAAAAACAAGCCATCCTGAGATGGAATATACAGGGAACAAGCCATCCTGTGTGATGGAATATGACAGAGAACAAGCCATCCTGTGTGATGGAATATGACAGGGAACAAGCCATCCTGTATGATAGAATATGACAGGGCACAAGCCATCCTGTGTGATGGAATATGACAGGGAACAAGTCATCCTGTGTGATGGAATATGACAGGGAACAAGCCATCCGGGTGTATGGAATATAAACAGGGGAACAAGTCACCTGTATAAAGGAATATGACAGGGAACAAGTCATCCTGTGTGATGGAATATGACAGGGAACAAGCCATCTTGTATGATGGAATATGACAGGGGAACAAGTCATCCTGTATGATGGAATATGACAGGGAACAAGCCATCCTGTATGATGGAATATGACAGGGAACAAGCCATCCTGTATGATGGAATATGACAGGGAACAAGTCATCCTGTATGATGGAATATGACAGGGAACAAGCCATCCTGTATGATGGAATATGACAGGGAACAAGCCATCCTGTATGATGGAATATGACAGGGGAACAAGTCATCCTGTATGATGGAATATGACAGGGAACAAGCCATCCTGTATGATGGAATATGACAGGGAACAAGTCATCCTGTGTGATGGAATATGACAGGGGAACAAGTCATCCTGTGTGATGGAATATGACAGGGAACAAGTCATCCTGTGTGATGGAATATGACAGGGAAACAAGTCATCCTGTTGATGGAATATGACAGGGGAACAAGCCAAACCTGTGTGATGGAATATGACAGGGAACAAGCCATCCTGTGTGATGGAATATGACAGGGAACAAGCCATCCTGTATGATGGAATATGACAGGGAACAAGTCATCCTGTGTGATGGAATATGACAGGGGAAACAATCATCCCTGTATGATGGAATATGACAGGGAACAAGCCATCCTGTATGATGGAATATGACAGGGAACAAGCCATCCTGTATGATGGAATATGACAGGGAACAAGTCATCCTGTATGATGGAATATGACAGGGAACAAGCCATCCTGTATGATGGAATATGACGGAACAAGCCATCCTGTATGAGGGAAATATGACGGGGGAAAACAAGTCATCCTGTATGATGGAATAGACAGGGAACAAGCCTCCTGTATGATGGAAATGACAGGGAAACAAGTCATCCTGTTGATGGAATATGACAGGGAACAAGTCATCCGTGTGATGGAATTTGACAGGGACAATCATCCTGTGTGATGGAATATGACAGGGAACAAGTCATCCTGTGTGATGGAATATGACAGGGAACAAGCCATCCTGTGTGATGGAATATGACAGGGAACAAGCCATCCTGTATGATGGAATATGACAGGGAACAAGTCATCCTGTGTGATGGAATATGACAGGGGAACAAGTCATCCTGTATGATGGAATATGACAGGGAACAAGCCATCCTGTTGATGGAAATGACAGGGAACAAGCCATCCTGTATGATGGAAAAGACGGGGAACAAGCCATCCTGTATGATGGAATATGACAGGGAACAAGTCATCCTGTATGATGGAATATGACAGGGAACAAGCCATCCTGTATGATGGAATATGACAGGGAACAAGCCATCCTGTATGATGGAATATGACAGGGGAACAAGTCATCCTGAAATGAGGGAAAATATGACAGGGAACAACCCATCCTGTATGATGGAATAGACAGGAACAAGTCATCCTGTGTGATGGAATATGACAGGAACAAGTCATCCCTGTGTGATGGAATATGACAGGAAAAAAGCCATCCTGTATGAGGGAATTTTGACAGGGAACAAGTCATCCTGTGTGATGGAATATGACAGGGAACAAGTCATCCTGTGTGATGGAATATGACAGGGGAACAAGTCATCCTGTATGATGGAATATGACAGGGAACAAGCCATCCTGTATGATGGAATATGACAGGGAACAAGTCATCCTGTGTGATGGAATATGACAGGGAACAAGTCATCCTGTGTGATGGAATATGACAGGGAACAAGTCATCCTGTGTGATGGAATATGACAGGGAACAAGTCATCCTGTGTGATGGAATATGACAGGGAACAAGTCATCCTGTGTGATGGAATATGACAGGGAACAAGTCATCCTGTGTGATGGAATATGACAGGGAACAAGTCATCCTTTGATGAATATGACAGAGAACAAGCCATCCGTGTAAATGGAATATGACAGAGAACAAGTCATCCTGTGTGATGGAATATGACAGAGAACAAGCCATCCTGTGTGATGGAAAATGACAGGAAAAAGTCATCCTGTTGATGGAATTACAGGGAACAAGTCATCCTGTGGATGGAATTTTACAGAGAACAAGTCATCCTTTTGTGATGGAATATGACAGGGAACAAGTCATCCTGTGTGATGGAAAAAGACAGGAACAAGTCATCCTGTGTGATGGAATATGACAGGGAACAAGTCATCCTGTGTGATGGAATATGACAGGGAACAAGTCATCCTGTGTGATGGAATATGACAGGGAACAAGTCATCCTGTGTGATGGAATATGACAGAGAACAAGTCATCCTGTGTGATGGAATATACAGAGAACAAGTAAACCTGTGTGATGGAATAATGCCCGAGAAACAAGTCATCCTGTGTGATGGAATATGACAGAGAACAAGTCATCCTGTAGGGATGGAATATGACAGGGAAAAGCCACCCTGTTTTGGATGGAATAGACAGGGAACAAATCATCCTGTGAGATGGAATATGACAGAGAACAAGTCATCCTGTGTGATGGAATATGACAGAGAACAAGTCATCCTGTGTGATGGAATATGACAGAGAACAAGTCATCCTGTGTGATGGAATATACAGAGAACAATTTCATCCTGTGTGATGGAATATGACAGAGAACAAGTCATCCTGTGTGATGGAATATGACAGAGAACAAGTCATCCTGTGTGATGGAATATGACAGGGAACAAGCCTGATAGTCTTACAAATTATGAAGAAAAGTAAAGGAAAAAAATACCCTGAGTGAAACAACTTACAAATAACCCATATTTAGGAGAGGAAGTTCACGACGACGTTTCGCTCTCCTGGTCCACTGTCAAGTCCCAAATGAGGGGAGAAAAAACAGGGAAGGCCGGGAGACACTGGGGGGAGGGGGAAAGGAGTGTAATAGTAGTAGTAATATATGTGCTGGTACAGCAGCGGGGCTCGTAAATTTAGCAGTAGTAGTAACTGTAGTAATGATAATGGCAGCAGTAGTAATGATAGTAGGGTAGGTCGACGTAATAATACAGTAGTATTAGTGAAAGAATTACTATTAGTAGTTGTAATAGTAGTAATAGTAACACAAGAAGATATCCACTGGTCCACTCCAGGCAAGACTAGTGACATTAATGAGAGGAACATTTCAAGGCTGTGGAAACCCAAGTATCTCAACACACTTAACACCTGTCCTCGAGGGGGAGAGAAGTGACGACCAGTGCTAGAAAACAAGTGGAAGGAAGAGGAAAGTCGGATGGCAGGAAAGGTAAAGGATATACGGAAGACAGATCACTAAGAAAAGGGAGGAAGGAAGAGTCAGATCTAGTCACAAGTGTCCTGAAGATTAGAACATCTGACAATGTATTGAGAAAAGCAGACATCTCCAGAAACAAAGCCAGGACTAAGATTCATGTTTTGAAACTACTTTATGATGGCTGATTAGCAAAAGATGGCGTCTTTTAACAGAGGTCCAGTTAATGGGCTGACTGTGATCTCTGACATGACAGAAATGAGCACTGTTGATGAATGTAAGGCGAATACTTACCCGTCAGAAAGGGAGCGACAAGGAGACCAAGAAATGGATTAGACACCAGAATCATCAGTACCAGAAGAATTGTGGACAAGATTACTACCAAGGATCTCAACCTGGAGAAATCAAGTTTGTTATCTAGGGGAAGAGGGATGTTAAGATTATGAAGACTGGAAATGTAGGGAAAACAAAGAACATAACATTTCACATGATAAGTGTGTCTGAGAAAGAAGAAAATTTATCATGAGAATATGTAGAGTTTATGAAGCTGGAAGAATAGCCAAGGTGAGAGAACGAGTCGGGAAGAGTGGAAGTTTGAGAGACAAGAAAGTGAGACTCAGAGATGCAGAGGGCACGAAGAGAGAAACAAGAACAGTATGGTACGAAAACTAGTGAATGTACACGCCACAGTGCACTGACCGGCGATAAACGGAGAGAGAAAATCCTGTCAAAGAGTAGTGGACGTGAACATCAAGGAAGGGAAGTAAAGATTTAGATTCCCATTCAGCTTTGAACTTTATGGAAGGAGCAAGATTATTAAATGTAAACATTCTTCAAGACAAGAACTTCCCTTTTTTTCAAAGCAACTTTCATCTCTGTGTTGACTGGCAGAACTTGTCAACACAAATAATAAACAAGAATACTATACGGAGCAAACTTTTATGCATTTCATATATATTATATATATTTAAAATATATAATATAATTTTTTTAATATAAATTATAATAAAAATATATTATTTTTTGTGTGTGTGTGTGTGTGTGTGTGTGTTTTGGTGTGTGTGTGGTGTGGGTGTGTGGGTTTTGTGTGTGTTGGGAGGTGAGTGGTACCCCACCTATTAGGTTCGGGGGCGAGTCCGAGCTCCTTTTGGTGTTGTGTGTGTGTTGTGTTGTGTGTGTGTGTGTGTGTGGTGTGTGTGTGGTGTGTGTTGTGGGTGAGGGTGTATCACCTAGTTGAAGTTGCGGGTGAGCCGAGTCCTGTGTGTGGGTGGTGTGTGTGGTGTGTGTTGTGTGTGTGTGTGTGTGGTGTGTGTGTGTGGTGTGGTGTTGGTTGTTGTGTTGGTGTGTGTGTGGTTTGTGTGTGTGTTGGGGCGTGCGAAACGGTAAAAATGCTTTTTAGCTTAAAAGCAAAGCTCTTCTTGCTGAATAAAACAAGCGAAAATTTGTGATGCAATAAACGTAAAAATCTTACTTGGTCACAACAGGCCACACTCGGGTTTACACACGGGCCACACCAGGGTTCACACACTGGTTCCAACCAGGGTTCACACATGTCCAAACTCAGGGTTCCAACACTGGTCCACACCATTCAAAACACTGGGCCACCTCAGGGTTGCAAAACTGGCCCACTCAGGGTTACAACACTGGGCCACACCAGGGGGCACAACACTGGAACACTCGGGGTTTACAAACTGGTTCCACACTCGGGTTTACAAAATGGGCCAAAATCAGGGGTTTAAAAACATGGTCCACACTCAGGGGTTTACAACACTGGTCCACCCAGGGTTCCAACATGGGGCCAAAACTCAGGGGTTTAAACACTGGTCCCCCCTTTGGGTTCACAACATGGGCCACACTCGGGTTCACAAAAAACCCGCCACACCCAGGGATCACAACATGGTCCAACCAGGGTTCAAACATGGCCCCCACTCGGGGTTTAAAACTGGGCCCCACCAGGGTTCACAAACTTGGGCCCCCCAGGGTTTTTAAACCTGGTCCACAACCAAAGGGGCCCCAACATGGTCCACACCAGGGTTTACACACTGGGCCCACCGGGGTTTACAACACTGGGCCACACTCAGGGGTTTACAAAACTGGGTCCACACCAGGGTTCAAAAACACGGTCCACTCGGATTTACACCTGGTCCAATAGGGTTCCCAACATGGTCCACACTCAGGGTTCACAACACTGGTCCACACTCAGGGTTCACAACACTGGTCCACACTCAGGGTTCACAACACTGGTCCACACTCAGGGTTCACAACACTGGTCCACACTCAGGGTTCACAACACTGGTCCACACTCAGGGTTCCACACTGGGCCAATAGGGTTCACACAGGTCCCACCAGGGTTCACAACACTGGTCCACAATCAGGGTTCAAACACTGACCAACACACGGGTTCACAACATGGTCCCCACTCAAAGGGTCACAACATGTCCATACTCGGGTCCAAAACTGGTCCCCACTCAGGGTTTACAACATGACCCCCACACAGGGTTCACAACCTCAGGGTTTCACAACCTGGCCCCAATCAGGGTTCACAACATGACCCATACACAGGGTTTTTAACATCAGGGTTTCCAAACTTTCCCACTAGGGTTCACAACACTGACCCCCACCGGGTTCACAATGGTCCCCCAAACCCGGGGTTCAAAAACATGACCCACACAAGGGTTCACAACACTGGGCCACCTCAGGGTTCACAAAACGGTCCACACCAGGGTTCCCCAAAACTGGTCCACACTCAGGGGTTCAAACACTGACCCACACACGGGTTCACAACAGGTTTCCCCATCAGGGGTTCACAACACTGACCCCAACGGGGTTTTCAACACTCAGGGGCAAACACGGTCCACCTCGGGTTCACATTTACCCACCACAGGGTTTACAAAAAAACCCCAGGGTTCACCATGGTCCACACTCAGGGTTCACAACACTGACCCCACACAGGGTTTTCAACATCAGGTTCACAACCGGCCACACTCAGGGTTCACAACACTGACCCAAAACAGGGTTTAAAAACCTCAGGGTTCACAACACTGACCCACACAAGGTTCAAACACTCAGGTTTTACAAGGCCACCTCAGGGTTCCAATACGACCCACACCAGGGTTCACAAAAATCAGGGTTCACAACACTGTCCCACTAGGGTTCACAACACTGGTCCCACCAAGGGGTTTCCCAAAACGGTCCACACTCAGGGTTCCAACACTGAACCCCCCCACAGGGGTTTACAAACCAGGGTTTACAAAAAGGTCCACCAGGGGTTTACAACACTGACTCACACACAGGGTTTACAACACTCAGGGTTCACAACACTGACCCACACACAGGGTTCACAACACTCAGGGTTCACAATGGTCCACACTCAGGGTTCACAATGGTCCAAACTCAGGGTTCACAACACTTAGGGTTCACAACACTGGTCCCAAATCAGGGTTCAAACACTGACCCACACCAGGGTTCAAAACATCAGGGTTCAAAACACTGGTCCACAATCAGGTTTTACAAACTGACCCCACTCAGGGTTCCCAAAAGGTCCACACACAGGGTTTTACAAAACTCAGTGTTTACAAAAAGGGTTTACACCCGGGGTTCCCCAAAAACCCGGTCCAAACACACGGTTCACAACATTAGGGTTTACAAAAGGGTTCACAAATCAGGGTTCACAACACTGGTCCACACACAGGGTTCACAACACTCAGGGTTCACAATGGTTCACACTCAGGGTTCACAACACTGGTCCACACACAGGGTTCACAACACTCAGGGTTCCAAAAACTGACCCACACTCAGGGTTCACAACACTGCCCACACCAGGGTTCCAACCCTCGGGTTCCAACATGGCCACACCAGGGTTCACAACACTCGGGTTTACAAAATGGCCCCCCCTCGGGGGTTTACAACACTCAGGGGTTTAAACACGCCCCACACACAGGGTTCACAATGGTTCACACTCAGGGTTCACAAAATAGGGGTTTACAAAGGTTCCCCTCAGGTTCACAAACTCAGGGTTCACAATGGTTCACATCAGGGTTCACAAAAACCCCGGGTTCACAAAGGTTCACAAATGGGTTCACAAACCAGGGGTTAAATGGTTACACCAGGGTTTACAAACCACACAAATTTCCAAAAAGGGTTTCACAAAAGACCATTTTACGGAAAAAAAAGGGGCACAAATTTTCACAATTTCCCCCCTTTATTTTCCAAAACTTCCCCAGGGTTCACAACACCCCGGGCACAAGGTTCACACTCGGGTTCCAACATTCCCCCCAATTAAAATGGCACCAAAAGGGCCCATTTAAAACCCCAAAAAACTTTTAAAAAACCCACAACCCAAAATAGGTTAAACCCCAAAGGGGTTTCCAAGGGTAACTAGGGAACCCCCATAAACACAGGGCCAAAAACCCTTTTTCTGGACCTAATTTCCCACTCAGGGTTACAAGGTTTAACTCAGGGTTACAACACTGGTCCACACACAGGGTTTACAAACTGGGTTACAAGGTCCCCACTGGGTTTACAAACTAATAAAAAAAAGGGGTTTAAACACCACCAAAATGCCCCCACTCAGGGGTTACAACACTCGGGGTTACAATGGGTTTACACTAGGGGTTTACAATTTACCCCCAAAGGGGTTTACAAAATAGGGGTTTACAAAATGGGGGTTCCCCCACTCAGGGTTCACAACACTCAGGGTTCACAAAGGTTCACACCAGGGGTTTCCCCTGGTTCACACCAGGGGTTTACAATGGGCACACCCCGGGTTCAAATGGTCCCCCAACCCGGGTTCAAACTCAGGGTTCACAATGGGGTTCCATCAGGGGTTTACAAATGGCACACCGGGGGTTTACAAACCAGGGTTCACAAAGGTTCACCTCAGGGTTCACAATGGTTCAAAAACCCGGGTTCAAAGAACGGGTTCCCAAAGGCACACTAAGGTTCACAAACTCGGGTCACCCAATCGGGTTTCCCAAAGGTTCACACCAGGGGTTTAATGGTTCACGGGGCTTCAGGGTTAAAAGGTAAAACTCAGTTCCAAAATTTTTTACACAAATTTTTAAACCTTTACAGTACACATTTAAAGTCACTTTCACAAACCCCCCATTTTTAAAATTTCCCCATACTTTCCCCCCTTTTGTTCCCAAACCCCTTTACTTTTTAAAATCTTCAAACCCCCCCCATTTCACCTTTCAAATTTCACCTCCTCCTCCCCCCTTTTTTACCCCCTCATCTTACCTTTTATCTTCTAATTTTCCAAATTTTTTTTACCCCAAAATTTTAACCTTTCACCTCCTTCACCTCTTCATCCTCCCTACCTCTTCTACTCCTCCTCTACCTCTTCACTTCCTCCTCTACCTCTTCTGCCTCCTCCTTACCTCTTCTACTTCCTCCTCTACCCTTTACCTCCTCCTCTACCCCTTTTATTCCTCCCTACCTCTTCTTCCTCCTCCTCACCCTTCTTTCCTCCTCCCTACCTCTTCTACTTCCTCCTCTACCTCTTCTACCTCCTCCTCTACCTCTTCTACCTCCTCCTCTACCTCTTCTACTTCCTTCCTCTACCTCTTTTCTACTTCCTCTCTACCTCTTCTACCTCCTCCTCTACCTCTTCTGCTTTCTCTACCTCTCTCACCTCCTCCTCCAACTCCTTCTCCCCTCCTCTCCACCTCCACCACACCTCACCACCACCACCACCACCACACCACTCCACCACCACCCTCACCACACCACCTCCACACCACTCCTTCCACACACCTCCACCACTCCACCACCACCACCACCTCCTCTATCACCACCATCACCTCATCACCCCCCACCCTCCTCTATACCCACCTCACCAATACCACCACCACTCAACCACATCAACACCACCTCAAACAACCCATCACCACTACCTCAACCACAACATCACCACCCACCTCAACCACCACCATCACACCACCTCACCACCAACCTCACCATCACACACCTCACCACACCTCCACCATCACCACCACCCTTTCACCACCACCACCTTCCTCCACCCACCACCCTCCTCCACCTTCACACCACCCACCACCACTTACCTCCAACCCCACTCGACCACCTCACCACTTCACCAACACCTCCACACTACATCCATCACCACCTCCACCAAACACCACACCACCTAAACCACCACCATCACCACCATACTCCACCACCACCTCGAACCACCTCCACACCACCACCTACACACCACACCTTCAACCACCACCATCCACCACCACCAACACCTCCACCACTCCACCACCACACTCCTCCACCTCCACCAATACCTCCACACCACCACCACCACCACTATCCTCACTCACCTAACTCGTGACAAATCTTACCTTAATGGCACAAAAACTGGAGGAAGTCGTCATTGAGTGAAAACCTTCCATCGGCGTAGCACCTTTTACTGTTTCCCTTGCTGATCTGCTGCCCTGCTGACTGCTGCTGCTCTGCTGACTGCTGCCCTGATGGACTGTGCCCTGCTGAATGCTAGCTCTGCTGACTGCTGCTCTAATTGCCTGCTGACTGCTGCTCTACTGCCCTGCTGACATGCTGCTCTAATTCCCTGCTGACTGCTGCTCTACTGCCCTGCTGACTGAGGCTCTACCCTGCCCTGCTGGCTGCTTCTCTACTTGCCCTGCTGATGCTTGCTCTCTTCCTGCCTGATGCTGCTCTACTGACCATGCTGGATGCTGCTCTACTTGCCTGCTGGCTGGCTGCTTCTACTGCCCTGCTGTTCTACTGCCGCTCTCTGCTGACTGCTGCTCATACTGCCCTGTGGCTGCTACTCTACTGCCCTGCCTGACTGCTGCTCCTACTGACCTGCTGGCTCTGTGCTCTACTGTCTGCTGGTCTGCTGCTATAATGCACTTCTGGCTGCTGCTCTACTGCCCTGTGACGCTGTTCTTCTGCCCTGCTGACTGATGCTCTACTGCCCTGTGACTGCTGCTCTATGCCCTGCTGGCTGCTTTCTCTACCTGGCCCTGCTGACTTGCTGCTCTATTGACCCTGCTGGCTGCCTGCTCTTCTCGCCCTGCTGGATGCTGCTCTACTGTCCTGCTGACTGCTGTTTCTACTGCCCTGCTGACTGCTGCTCTACTGCCCTGGTGGACTGCTGCTCTACTGCCTGGTGGACTGCTGCTCTAATGTCTGCAGATGCTGCTCTACTGCCCTGCTAGCTGGACTGATGCTCTACTGCACTGTATGGATGCTGCTTCTACTGCCCTGCAGACTGCTGCTTGCTTACTGCCTGCTGACTGCCATGCTCTACTTCCCCTGCTGGACTGTGCTCTACTGCCCTGTGACTGCTGCCCTACTGCCCTGCTGACTGCTGCCTTATGGCCTGCTGACTGCACTGCTTACTGCCCTGCTGACTGCTGCTCTACTGCCCTGCTGATGCCTGCTCTACTACCCGCAGGATATGAAAACAGTATACAATACAGGACAGTTTAGTAAACACACTGCACCAGTCAAGTATCTTGGTCGAGAAAACACCTTCGACAACTTTTTCAAGCGAAGAAGGAATGGATTTGCAGTGGAAGCTGGGCCTTCCATTGATTACATTCTTTCTTCTACAAGTGTACTGCGCCTTCACCTTTGACAGTATTAAGTCTCCATACTGTTGCTTCAACTTCACATTGTTCCCAGACTATAGAAACAAAAACTTTTCCAGGCTGAGGGACCTCGACCACCTCAACTAGTGTTCGAGGGTGATGGACTAATTTCAATAGTCCTCACATCGATACTTCTGCTAACTTTCTGATACTCGCCTCGAGAAGCTTACTGTGTAGGCGAAACGTTTCGGAATAAAGATAATTACTGTTTGAACATGTTGTCTTACCATACATAGGGAGATTACAAAGAATCTTATGTGTCTCAAGGGAGGGACTGGCGATACATGAAGTCAGTACCTGATCTCCCCGGGCTGTGTTCGTACTAGGATAACGTATGACCCCTAAACAGCATATTATCGGGGCTTGATTCCCCCGGGAAGCCTAAAATGGACCAGGGGGGAAATGTTTTCCCGGACAAAACTTTAGTTACGACCAATACACCAAAAACCCGTATTGAGAAAGGGAACCATACAACGCTCCATTTTAAAAACCACTGAACACCTGCTGACTTTACGTACCACTTCTTTGGAAACTGGTTAATAAGTAACTTTCCTGCATAAAACATCATACAGCAATCTTTACTTACTGTAACAGCACTTTTCCCACACCCCTCCCCCAAATCATCTTTTCGGGGGACGTTCCAGTTACCACCGGGGCTGTAGTAATGAGTGTATGGAGAATTTTCCCCACAGTACGGGGGGGGTTAGAACCCATGGCAAGCCAAAAAAATCATTGGTTGTCGATAACTTTGAAAGCAAGAGAAGAACAAAGACAAAGAATGATCGGGCCAGGGGGAAAATTGACAACCTACGAGAATGACGAACATGTCAACCCTGACCGTTAATAAGCTTGTCATGAAGCCTGGTCTAAAGAAAACTGATGAATCATTATCGTCAGTGTATACAGAACTGCGGGCTGACGCCCACAAAATGCGTGCAACCCCTTGACACACCACACAACTGCGCTAAACAGCACAAAACGAGTTCTTCACACTCCAGTACAACCACAACTTTTTAAACTCTCTATGCAAAGTGTAAACATTTTTAAAAAATGTGATATTTTGTCTCAACTTTTCCCTCCCCAGGGACTGAACTTTTCTCCAGGGAGGGACTACCACCTCAAATACTTTTTCCCAAAGGTTGGGGACGATAACATCTTTCTTTATTACAACTGCTCCTCAGTATTTGACTGAAGAACCTACTGGTAGGCGAAACGTTTCACAATAAAGTTACCCACGTTACATGTGCTAATCTTCAAATTGTCGGTATTTTTATACTATTTTCAACAACAAGATTATCCAGAGCGCGGGACTGACTTGCGAAAATAATAAATGAATAATCTGTAACAAACGAGGACTAAGAAAGACAGAAATATTATATACAAAATAATGAAGGGTTTGAAAAAGGGGTTTTGAGAAGCTCTTGAAATTTTTTTAGGGGACCGGGGGCAAAAGGTCAAAAATGGAAACAAAAATAAGAAGAAAAAAATCGTTGGAAATACTTTTTCAGCTTTTTGGGGGATAAATAATGGAAGACTGAGAGGAAGCAGTAGAGGCAGATCTATGTGGTTGGGATAATATTTATAACAGGGCCCCCAAGGGCAGTAATGAAATACGGGCATTATTAAAGAGAAAGGAGCCCGGAATGTGACTTGACCCCCCCCATTACAATACGGTGAGCACACACATGCGATCAGTCAACACATCTTGACTAATAAGCGAAGAAACTTGACTAAAACCCCTCAAAAACAACATTTTGACTATATCAGCACCAAACTTTGGGGGGTGGTGACAAGAACTACATACCACCACCCAAGTTGACAACTTTGTCCGGGGATAGGTGAAGTAGTGAGGGGGGGAGGTCAGGGTAGGGGGGGGAGGGGGAAGGGGGGAAGAGGATTCGAGGCAGGAAGGAAGGATTGGAGGGAGGAGGAAAGGGAACTCGACTGGGAGGGGGAAGGGGGAAAAAAGGGGGGGGGGGAAGGGGGGGCGAGATATCTTGTCGACCCGTCCTTGATGACAAAACCCGAAACCCCAAGGTTGTGACCATGGTCACCAGATTTAAATTTTTGTGTTGATGGAACTGTTGATGGGAGGGGAGGGGGAGGAGGGAAAGAAGAGAAGAAGGAGAGGAGAAGGGGGATGGAGAGAGAGAGAAGAGGGGAAAAGAAGAGAAGAGAGAGAGAGAGAGAATTTTGGGAAACCTTTAAACCCGTAAATAGCTTTTTCAAAAAACTAGGGGTCCTTTCCTAACTTGTCAAAACCTTTTTGAAAAAAAAAAGAGAGAAGAAGAAGACAGAGAGTAGACAGAAGACAAAACAAAGTGAGTGCGTTTCTTGCTTTCTGCCTCTCATTGGGAAAAATGTTCTCCCCAAAGGGGAATTGATAACCAAAGTAAAAACCTTTAGTGAAAAACATTCTTAAATTCCCCACAAACACATCCCCACCCGCATATTGAAGAATCTTCATCGACTTGGGGTTTGGGTTTCGTTTTCAAGAGCCGCTAGTGCTAACTACAAACAAGTTTGGAGAAAAAAATAAGAGGCATGAAAAAAGCATCCCCAAAACTAAACAAAACCTGACACAAAACCCTTTTGTAAAAGGAAGTTCAAAAACGGGTCTCTTAGAAAAATAGATCAGGTAGAAAGGGTTTCCCAAAACCCGGGGGGCCTTGATAAAGGGCCGACAAGTTTTTCCCTAAGAAATTATTTCCCTCGTAATCAGCAAATGGGGCCCTTTTTACTAGCAAAGAAAAAAGCTAACTTCTTTGTGCCAAGATGCCATTCGTGATCCAGCAAGAACTATTAAGTTGTCAGAAGACAAAAAAACAGAGTGAAGGTTTTTTTTCTCCTTAAATTCCGACCAGAAAAAACTGTGGGGCCAGATAAGGCAGCCCAAGACTGCGATGTCAACCTAACTCGCATCTACCCGCATCGCTAACAATAAAATGGCCTTTCTTGTGGAAAAAGGCAATAGTCCTTTTTCACAAAAAAGAGCGAACGAAATCAGTAACTACAGACTAGTGTCACTCCTATCAAGATTTTGAACAATAATCCAGAAAATGAAAATTTTTTAAACGCTCATTTCTTTTGCCCGTCACTAGGCTTAGGAAAAACCCCCTTTTGTACCACTAAAATGGCATCAGTCACGGGGATGAACCAAGATCCTGTGACGCACTTGACATGGTGATTTCCCAAAAGTATGGCCCGGGACTTTTGGAAAAAACTGCAACCCACTAGGGTCGCTGGTCTGCCTATGCCTCCTTATGACACGTTTAAAAGTTTTCTCAATGGACAGTCAACACGACCCTGCCCCAAGGCATTCTTGGCACACTGTTAGGGAAACACTAAAAACTGACCTTAAACTTATCCCAGAATCTCAACTTCCCAGATAACTAAAAACCCTGACATTTTTATGCAAGAAGGAAAACCCACTCTCTCAGCAGTCAATCACCAAGACGGCTTTTTCGGGTTACATTGTTTCTGATAAAATAAAAAATTGGTTCGGGGGAACGTGATCTAATGCGAAGACGCGTAAAATGAACGAAAGTTAGAACTGGGGAGAAGTGATACCGAAAGGATCTAGAAGAACCAGGGGGAAATTTTCAAGCAAGCACCAAAAAACTAACAAATTAGAGTGCTTCCCGACCTTTCGACAGTAGAGGCTGCAAGACCGTATAAACCCACAAGTGCACTCACCCTTAAAATATACACAAATTCTTGGATTACATTATCCTCGTCTCATGTACGACTTCGGGACAAAAAAAAATCGAGCAAGACTTCATCCTGCCGGAAGATTGTTTTTTCAGCAAAACCCTTTTCAACACCGGAGAGATGTGGGGGGCCCCTTACACAAAGCCAAATGTTTCAGGTCCCAAAATTTTTAAAAACCGCTTCTTTAACGACCTTGCAAAGCTAGAAACAACTTCAACACAAACGGGCAGCAAACAGCAACTACACCCCAACCTTCTCAAGAACAACCTTTTCTGAATCATTCATTTCCTAGAATGACCTTTTTCCTGAACATGTTCGTACAACATAACAAGATGAGATAAAATCAGCTGCCAAATGAAATTCCCAACCCAAGCTGGCTCCAGCTGGCCCACGGACCCCCCGGGCTCCAGGCCCACGGGGCTGGCTCCAGCTGGCCACAGCGGCTCCAGTGCCCACAGCGGGGCTCCAGCTAACCACAGGGGCTCCAGAAAACCACAGGGGCTCCAGCGACCCCAGCTGGTTTCAGTACCCCACAGCGGGCTCCAGCTAATCACAGCTGGCTCCAGCTAACTCACAGCTGGCTCCATGATCACAGCTGGGCTTCAGCGACCCACGGGGCTCCAGCTCCCCCACGGGGTTTTTGGTTTTTTATTTTTTTAAAATTTCTGAAAGGTGGGGGGCAACAGCTCTTAGCTTGTAAATAGAAGTAGGAACTTTAACCGAAACCCCCTGAAAAAAAACCCTTGTGTAAAAAAGGGGAGAGAAAAGAGGGGAAGAGAGAGAGAGAAGGAGGAGAGAAGGAGACCTCCCCCTAATTTGTATTAGCTCCTGGCCTGACCTTTTTTAACTTTTATCGCCCGATTTCAAATTTCTGCCCTTACCAAAGACCCGTCATATCTTTTTTTAAGCTTTATAGTGTTTGCTGCCACCACATTAGGCTTTTAAATTTTAACACCAAAGGGCGGCCCCTACGCTTCCTTGATTAGTACCTTACCCACGAGCCCCCCTGGCTCCCTCGGGAAACTCGCAAGTTCCCAAGACTCTGGTTTTCAGTTCTTTGTGTTCGGGCAGAACTCCCAAAAAAAAGAACTTTTGAAAAATTTAATCTTTTTTTTACGGATAGTTTTTTTGCCCATTGATTAATGAGTAAATTTTTGAAGCAAAATTAATAGAAACCTCAAACCAAACCCTCCTTTAAATAACATAATTTTTTTAGCTAAATTCTGCTATATCATGGTTAATTTAAATTTATTGTTTCTCTAAAATCAATGAAAAATATGTTTTTTCGTTAAGTTCAAATCGATTTTCCGCTGATTTATTGGAAAAAAAAAATTGCTTTTTCTGGAAAAAATGCACCTTTGCCAAATAGCCAAACTTTAATGATTGGCTTATTAGGCACGACCTGGCCCATGGCCGGGTTCCGGAAATTTTAAATATATATATATATAAATTTTTTATATATTATTTTTTATATAAAAATTAATAAAAATAAAATATTATGTGTGCCAAAAAAGTAAAATTGGTTAATCATAAAAACTCATTTAAAAATTTAAATCCTTTCTAAAATTCTCCTATACTTTAAAGAATTTTTTTTCATTTTTTTAAAGTAAAAATTAATAATTTTTTACCAAAAAAAACTTGAAAATTACCTAAACCTTTCTTTTAAAAAGCGCAAGTTAATTTAGCCAACCCAACAAACATTTTTAGAAAGCTTTCAGTAATTTAATAATAAAAAACACAATGAATTTTTTTTTTTTTTTAAGTTCAGAATGTTTTTTTTGAAATTACTGCATACCAAAAATTTTTGCTTTTCCTTATTCGGGAAAAAAAGTTGCTATTTAAGCCCAAAAAAAGTTTTAAAATATTCGTCACATTTTATATATATAAAATATATTATTATATAATATTATAAATATTTTTATATATACCCACAACCACAAACAAAACCCCCACCCACACACCACAACACCCAAAAAAAACACCCACACCACACACACACAAAACAACCCCACATACACCCCACACACACACACAAAACACCCCCCCACACAACACACACACACACACAACACACACACACACACACACACACCAACACCCCCCAACCAAACACCCACACCAAACCCCACACCCACCCAACACAAACACCACACAACACAAAAAACAACACCACACCCCCACACAAAAAACAACAACACAAACAACCCCCCCACAAAACAAAAACCCCACCCAAACACCCACACCACAACACCCCACCCCACAACACCCCCAAACACCCAAAACCCACCCCACCCCCACCCCCACCCCCAACACACACATAAAAACACACAACAACACACAAAAACAAACACCCACACACAAACCCCCCCCCCCCCCAAAAAACACCGACAAAAGGATACACCCCAGTATTTTTTTTTACAGTTCACAGTGAAAAAGAGTTAGTCATTAAAACATAAACACAGGATTATGTCACCGAGTGGTAGACTTCAGTGTGTCAGCCTGAGCTGAGACTTTTGTAGTTCACCCAAGCTGGTAGACTTCAGTAGTGCGCTGAGCTGGAAACTTCATAGTGTCAGCCTAACGGTAGACTTCAGAGTGTCCCTGAGCGGTAGACTTTATAGTGTCAGCCCAGCTGGTAGACTTCAGTAGTGTCAGCCTGAGTGGGGGAAATTTTAGGGCACCTGAGCGGTAGAATTCAGTAGTGTCACCCGAGCTGGGAGACTTCATAGGCAGCCGAGCTGTAGACTTCAGTAGTGTCAGCCAAACTGGGAACTTCAGTAGGTCATCTGAGCTGGTAGACTTCATGGCAACCTGAGCTGGGAACTTTGTAGGTCAAATGGTGGTGACTTTAGTAGTGTCAACGAGCTGGGAACTTTAGAAAAGTCAACCTGAGTGGGAAAGGAACTTCAGTAGTGTCAGCCCCAGTTTAGACTTCATATTTAACCGAATGGGGAAAAACTTCAGTAGTGTCCCTGACTGGGGGAAATTCAGTAGTGTCACCTAGGAGACTCAGTAGTGTCACTAGCTGGGACTTTAGTAGTGTCACCCCCAGCTGGAACTTAGTATGTCACCCCAGTGGAGACTTCAGTAGTGTCAGCCTCAGTTGCGAGATTCGTATTGTCAGCCTCAGGGGAAAAGATTTCGGGTTAGTGTCAGCCTCAGCTGGAAGATTTAATATGTCACCTCAGCTGGAAGACTTTCAGTGTGTAAAGGACCCCCAGCTGGAAAAATTCAGTTTTGTCACCCTCAGCGGGAAGACTTCAGAAATTGTCGCCTCAGCTGGAAGACTTTAGTAGTGTCACCCCAAACCCCCCCCTTGGAAGATTTCAGTAGTTCGGGCCTCAGCGGGAAGACTTCAGAAAAGTGTCAGCCTCAGCGGGAAGACTTCAGTAGTGTCAGCCTCAGCGGGAAAGCCCCTTCATAGTGGTCGCCTCAGTTTGGAAAGGGATTTTCCAGTGTGTAAAGCCTCAGTTTGGAAAGACTTTTATTTGAGTAAATAAAAAAAGGCAAAATTCCCGTGACGGGAACGATACAAAAAATAACCCGCACATAAAAAAAAAGAAGCTTACAAACCGACGTTTCGGTCCGATTTGGCCATTACAAAGTCCCCACTTTGTAAAATTGGCCCAAGGCCGGCCCGGAAACGTCCCCTTTAACCCTTTCTCTCTTTTTTGGGGCGGGTTATTTGTGTATCGTTCAGTAGAGTTTTAAAGGGATATAATCAAGTTTTTTCAGAAAATTTCCCCAGCTAGGGGCAGCTACAAGTTTTTCCCCTTCCAGCAGAGTTACAGTTACTTCATTTTGAAAAGTCCCGCCTCTAAAAATACCTTCCCAAATCAAAAAAAAATTTAAAATTTTTAAATGAAGATATCCTCCCAAAACCAGAGCGGGGCAAGAGGATTATACATAGGAGATAGGGGGAAAAAATTAGGGGGAAACGGGGGTGTAAGGGGGGACCCTGGATGACAGGGAAAAGTACATATTGCAATAGAAATAAGAATGAAAGTCATTAAAATCCCCTAAGAGTACATACGGGTGCAAAGCCCGGGGAAAGCCCTTTTTTTAAATAAAAACTTGCAGTTTTTGGGGTTTTCCCTATAGGGTGACAGGGGGATTATACATAGGAGATAGAGGAAAGTTTAGGAGGGAGGGGGTTGTAAAGGGATTTTGGATGACATGTAAAGTAAAATATATAAAATGAAGATAAGAAGGGCGGGCCTTTAAAAGCCAAAAGAATTACCAAAACTGGTCCCTAGCCTCGTGGAAGCCCTTTTTTTAAATTTTCAACTTGCAGTGTTTGGGGGGCCCCTCTATAGAGGTGACAGAGGGTTTAAATACATAGGAGATAGGGGGAAAGATAGGGGGAGGGGGTGTAAAAAGGGTTTGGATGACAGTAAAGTACATATATCAATAGAAGAAAAGAATGCGGGCCAAATTTATGCCAAAGAGTACATCTGGTCCCTAGCCTCGTGGAAGACTTTTTTTTATACCCAACCCCTTGCATGTTTGGGTGTCCTCTTTTGAGGTGCCCTTTCATGTTTAATTTTTTTTGTAAAACCGCCAAGGGATGATCCCGAAGCTGTGTTTTTGGGGGTTTTTTATATCTGTTGTGAGAATAAAAAACCCAAAGGATTTGGGCCAAAACTTAGCCGGGGGGGGTACTGGGGGCTGTTTACATGGCCTAAACAGAGCCCGGGCATGGAAAACCAGTACTCATTTTTTTTTTCCTTGGGAAAATTTTTAGTTTTCCTTTTTTTTTACTTCTTTTAAATATTTATTGTTCTTACACAATACACAAAAATAACCCACACTTTGGGAAAGAATTTTTTTGACGACGTTTGGGCCCCCCACTGGGACCGTTTGTGTATTTTTTGTTTTCTTTCCCTGGTTCTTACCTCATGGGGCTCTCCTGATCGCAAAAATTTAAATTTGCCTTCGCGAAGCCGTTTTTTACCCCCGCTGCAACGTATACCCCCCCCCCCTTGCCCAAAACCTCTTTTAATTTTCTCATGGTGATCCATAGCTGGGTATAAACTCATGCTGATTTGGGGGTTAAAACAAGTCATGTTTATCAAAAATTGTGGGGGCCTGGCTTCTCCCCAAGCACTTTAATCTTATCTTTGTAGTGTTTTCCCTGCCCCCCTTCGTAGAGTGGGGGCTATAACCATTTTTTTTAGGGGACTTTTGGGATGACCCGTGTCTTTGGTTTTTTTTTTTTTTAAATACAGAATATTTAAAAAAAACATGATGGGCCCGGTTTTTTTTGCAGTTTTTGATAAACAAAAAGTTACAGGGCCCAGGGCCTGGGGAAAGGGTGAATGAAACATGTCAATAGCTTTGCTGAAGTCCAGTAGTGCTGGGGTTTACGTCGGGAAAAGTTGGGAAATTTACTGAAAAGGGTTTTTTTGAGTCTCGGTAAAAAGGAATTCTTTCGGATTGTCAAGCTGTAGCCCGTTTTAATGGCTGATGAACACAGTCATTTTGACACCTCAGTACTAAATTTGGTCATAAAGTGTTGTAAGTTCCATCTTGTTAGTAAAAACAGCCAGAATACTGGATAGGGTTTTTTTAACCCGGGAAATTTGGAATAGGGAAAAGGGTGGTTTTTTAAGTGGCATGGGTGGTTTTGGGGCTGGTTGGTTTTAGGGGGGGCATGGATGGTTTTTTAGGTGTCATGGAGGGCTTTAAGTGGTAGGGAAGGGTTTTTTAAAAGTGTATAGATAATTTATTTAGTGTGTAGGGGTTTTTTAATGGAAAGGGGAGGGTTTTCTTTTTGTCAAAATTAAAGGGTTTTTTAAAGAAAGTTTTTAAATTTTTAAAAAATGCAGGGAATTTGAAATATGATTAAGTCCCATAAAACAAAAATTTAGGGGTTCCTGGCCTTTAACCCAGGGGAAGGTTTCCGTCTCAGGAGAAAAAAGTCCACTCTGTAAAACTGTGCCCCCCACCCTAAACCACCCAGTGTGTTCCCCCCCCAAAACCCCCCACTGTGCTTCACCCCAAAACCCCATCCAGTGTTTTTCCCCAAACCCTAACCCCCACTGTGCTCTCACCCTCAACCCCCCCACTGGTTAAACTCTATGGACCGCGGGTTCAATCCCCGGCCCGGGGGGTATGGTTTCCCCCACTGTTTTTTTCACCCTCAACCCCCCAGTGCGCTCCCACCCTCAACCACCCAGTGCGCCCCCACCATAAACCCAAACCCCAGTGCGCTCCCCCCCTAAACCCAAACCCAGGGGTTTTTCTCCCCCCTAAAACCACTCACTGTTTTTTCCCCACCCCCCAACCACCCACTGTGTTCTCATCCCCCCCCCACCCAGTGTGTTCCCCCCCTTTAAACCCCCACGTGCTCTCAAACCCTCAACCCCCCACTGGTTTTATCCCCCTAAACCACCCGGGTGCCCCTCCCACCCTCAACCCCCCATTTGCGCCCCCAACCCTCAACCACCCATGCGCCCCCCCCTCAACCCCCCAAATTTTGCGCTCCCACCCCCCACCACCCAGGTTTTTCCCCTCCCACCCTTTTCAAAAACCCCCCAAAACCCTTTTTTTCCCCCCCCAAACCCCCCCCCACTGTGTTCTCACCCTAAAACCCCCCAAAATGTTTTTTCCCCCCTAAACCAAACCAACTGTGCTCCCACAGCCACCCGTGTGCTCCCAAAAACCACCCACTGTGTTCCCCCCCGCTACCACAACTTCGCCCAACAGTTGAGCCATCAATCCTTTTGGAGTCCCAAACCCCCATCACCATCAACCGCTCCACCTTATTAAATTTACATCTATACCCCGGGCGGGCAGCAAAAGGGCCAACCCTTTTTGGGGCCAAATTTCGTAAACAGGGGCTTTTTTAAAAAAGACGATCACACACACACCACACACACACCCACAAACCTAAAAAATGGGCTTTTTTGGGAAATTCAGAAAAGGAATCGTTCAAGACTCTGAAACCCCAAGAAACGTGGGGGCCCATTTTTGGGAGTATGCAGCCCCAGTCTGGAACCCACCCCCCGGCCCAAGGGCAACCAGAAATTAGAGAAAGTGCAAAGGTTTGCAAAAAAGACAAACCCAAAAGCTAAGGGGATTGTCCTACAAAGGGAAAGGGTTTAAGGGAAATGGGCCCCCCCTGAGGGACATTTGGGGGACAGGGGGGTTTAAAGGGGAAAGGACATGATAACGAATAAAAAATTACTGGGGGAAATTGACAAGTGGGACAAAGACAGGTTTTCCCAGAAAATGGGACCGGGACACAAAGGGCCCACAATTGGAATTTGAAGCCCGGGGAGCCCCCAGGGATGTTGGAAGTATTTCTTCAGTCATAGAGTTTTTCAGGAAGGGAACAGCCTAGAAAGTGACGGAGTGGAGGCAGGAAACCATACAAAAGTTTTAAGACGAGGTTTTTATAAAGCTCGTGGAAACAGGGAGAGAGAGGACCCAGTTTAAATGAAAAAGGCGGGGGCCAGGGCTATCTCGAACCCCGCAAAACAAAAAAGGGTTTAAAACACCACAAATCCATACAAAAATACATAAATTCTACACATGAGGATGAGACAACTAAAAAGAAGGCATACTTTAAAATACGGTATAATTTGCGGTCAACCTGTCCAAAACTCTGGGAGTTAGCGTAGGGGATTTCCAAGCAAACCCTGGCTTTTTTAGTGTTTTTTTAGAATCTTTTGGTCAAAATGTTGAAGGAGGTTTTTTTTACTTCCTTGAGGAGAAAAAAAAAAAAGGGTGAAGCTTCGTCTAGATGAGTTTGGGGAGTGTGAGAAAAATTTAGCTGGTAAGGAGGGGAAAAAGGGCACTAGCAGTGAAAGTGGCAGGCCCCTTTAAAAATAGCTCAAGTTCAGGAAGAAGGAAGATAAAGGAGGGTTAACCCGAGAAGAATGGGAAAGGGGGAAATCGATTCTTGTTCTCCAGGTGGTGCACTTTAAATGGTTAGTGAGGTTGAAGGGGACCAAATGATTTCCCCCGCTAATCAAAAGGGAAGAATATTTTTTAAAAGTTTGGAGATTTTTTCAGATAAGATATATGGGCCGTGGGTTTTTTTTAACAGAGACAGGAAAAGGGCAGGCAGAGGGTTGGGCCCCCCCTGGAAACTGGTGTTTTGGGGACCCTAGCAGGTTGGATAAAAATTATGTTTAGGTAATGGGTAAAAAAGCCCATTAGCCTTTTTTTATTCGGGGGGGGGAATGGGCATGGAAAGGGCCCGGAGACAGGCGGGTGCTGGATAAATACAGGTCAAGGGCCTAGAAGTTTGTTAGTTCTAAGGGGGGGATTCCCGGTATATGTAGCATCCTGCCCAGAAATGGATGGGCAAAGAATGGATGTCTAGGGAAATTGGTATAAATTTTTTATCTAGACAGGTTTGCAAGGAACTTGCAAACCCATTTTATTGAAAAACTGGGATTATTTTTTTGACAAAAATGATATGGGATGCAAAGGGGTGGGGTTTTATCTATCTAGGGATGGAGAGGTTGCATTAAACCAACTCAATTTAGGGGTAACTGGGTGATTTTTTCTAGGAATTTTTAAATGATAGATTAAGAGGGATAGGTGTTTTGTGGGAAACAATCAGGTGCAGATTAGGGCTAAAAACAGCAGTTTTTCGGGGTAACCTCGGGGGTTGTTTAAAAAAAACAATATTAAAAAACAAAGTTGTAGTTAAAAGGGAAAACCCAATTTATCAACAAAGAGAGAAAAGCAGTGGGAAAGGTTTACTATACAAATAGTATAGATTACTAGTTCTTGCAAGTGTAAAGGGAATATAATATTATTTGGGGATAACAGAACCTGGTTCAAAACCCGAAACATAGAGAAATGCCTTCTGAAATTTCAACATACGGGTTTTTAAACTAAATTTCCCCATGAAGGGGGGAAAAGGAAAAGGGGGGTGGGAAATAGCGTTATTTTCAGAGAAAAATTTAAAAATTTTCTTAAAATTATATAAATTTAAAAAACGAAAACAGAACTGTTTGGGGTTCAGTTTCTCGAGGGGGTGACAAATTTTTAAAATTTGGGGTGTGATTTATAGGTCCCCCCAAAACCTTTTATAGGGAGTTTCAGCAAGTGGGTTAAAGAGACGAAAATTTATAAGGCATCTAAAATATAAAATGTTCTGTTAATTGGGGGGAGTTTAACTTTAGACAAATTGATTGGAAAAAATATGACGGAAAACTTGAGTCTAGTGAAATTTCCCCGTACGGTTCAGGATTGCTTTTTAAAAACAGTTGTGACAGAACCAATAAGGAAAAAAACCAAACTCTTGACTTGGTTTTTCCCAAAAAAGAGTTACTAATTAAAAAATCTTGAGGTTAAAGAAAGGCCTTGGGGAAAAATGATCAAAAATCACTTTGTTTCAGTATATCATGGAATTACCCCAAAAAATAACGCAATCAAAACTTTGTCCCCATTTTTTACTTGCTGATTCCTGGGGCTGAAAAATTACCTGGGTGGGGTAAATTGGGATGTTCCCCATATGGGGTCAGGTAGGGTGATCCCAGGGGTTTCCCAAAATGACGTTTTTTTTTAGAGATATTCTAGTGCCCAGATAAATTTTTTTTCCGAGTAGGGGGAAATTTTAAACTAAAAAAAAATTTTCCCCAAAAGGATGAACAATAGATTAAAAAAACTCATTGGTCAAAAGAGAGGATATATAAAGGGGTATAAAAGGGGGGGATTGGGCAGTTTAAAAAAATCAATTTTAATTTTAAATTTTAAAAGGGAAGGGGAAAAAAAAAAAAAGGAAAAAAAAAAGCAAAAAGGGATTATAGGGTTTAAGGGCGCAAGGGGTTTAAAAACCCCAACTCAAAAGGGTTCTTTCAGGTATACAGAAGTAAGAATTTGGGACAAGATTGGCCCACTTAAAAATTAAAATCTGGTCAGATCACTTTACATGAAAAGGAATATGTGTGAAATTATCAATACCTACTTCCTCTCCGTTTTCCCCCCAGGAAAATACTTTGCGAATTCCCCCAAAAAAATGATTTTGTAGAACAGGACGGTTTTTAAACTATGCACACTGGGGGGAACTAGTGACATGGTCCTCAGACAAATAGAAAAAACAAAAAAACCCAACAAACACCGGCCCTGATGAACTGTTTTTTTTAAGGGGTTTTAAAAAAGGGAAAGTAAAGAGGAATTAGCTTAAACCCTTTTCCCCAATCTTTTTAACAAAATCATACAAAAATGGGCATGTGCCCCCGATAAATGGAAAATTTGGGGAAAAAGTAATACCTACTTACAAGGCAGGTGACAGGCCTTGGCGTCAAATAGACCAATAAGCCCTTTCCTCCATAGTAGGGAAAAAAAATTTTTGGAATCAATAAATTTCCGAAGCAGTTCGTAGCCCCTCTTGATAGGCAAAAGAAATTGGGTTTTATGAATTTCAACACGGTTTTACCCAAAAAGGGGTTCCTGTCTTTTAAAAGAATTTTCTAACATTTTTCAACTAAGGTGTTTGGGGGAAAGATCTGGTAAAAAAATATGAATTGTGTAAAATGGACCCCTTTAGGGAAAGGGTTTCCCATAGGTTCCATAAACAGAGGCCCATTGAGGAAAAAATTTAAAGGCCCCAAAGGAAAAAGAATTTTTTTCCCGGTAGGGCTTGGGTTGGGAAATGAACCCGCCCGAGAGTTTGTAATTTAAATTTGGGGAAAAAAACCCGAAAAGGGGACACGTCACAAGCGGTGTTCCTCAGGGGTCAGTGTTGGGGGTTGGTTTTTTTTCACAATTTACATAAACGGGCATATGAGGGAAAAAAATTTGGACATAAGCAAAATTTGTGATGGGCAAAAAACCCAAAAAAGGGGCCCTCCCAATTTATTCTAATGAGGGGCACTAGACACTCCAGGATGATTTCAAAAGACTGATGCCAAAAGTTTGGAGAAGTGGCCCGATACATATTAAAAAAGACAAATGCCCAAAATTGTAAAATTTGGACAGGAAAAAAACCAAAAGGGGGAAAATTTAAACCAAAAAATGTAGATTTTAATACTACTGAAATTTCAAAAAGGGATTTAGGAGTTTCTGGTTTTGCAGTAATCTAAAACCAAAAACAAAACAAATGCCTTAGTGTTTTGGGGAAAAAAGTAAAGAAAATTTTTGGTTTTTATATCCCAGAAGTATAAAATATAGAAGTCCTCAGGTTGTTTCAACTCTATATATCCTTGGTTAGGGGGCCCCCATTTAGACCCATGCGCCATTCTGGTTTACCCTAAATTTTAAAAAAAGGGTATAAAAAGTCTAGAAAGCGTACAGAGGAGGAGGATAAAAATGATCCCATGTAAAACAGAAAAAATTCCCTATGAGGATAGAATGAGAGCCCTGAATCTGCACTTCCCGAAAGGCATAGAATTTTGGGGGGATATAAAACAAAGGGGGATAAATGGAAAACCCGGAATAAAAAAAGGGGAAAGTAAATAGTGTGCTGAAAATTTTCCAGGGCCCAAGACAGGACTCCAGCAAAAGGTTTCAAATTTTTGGGAAAAAAACAGATTCAGGAAGGATAAAGGGGAAAACACTGGTTTGGGAAATTTGGTTGTGGATGAGTGGAACAAACTCCCCAGTACAGTTAAATTAGGGGTAAAACGTTTTTGTCCCTTTTTTTAAAAAAGGTTAGATAAAAAACAAAGAAATGGGGTTTTGGGGGGGGCTGAGTTGACCTGACTAGCTTTTGGCTGGGTCTGTGGGCCCTGCTCCCCCCCCCTTGAGTGGAAAGGGGACCAGACTGGGTGGGGGCCCTTGGGGGTAATCCGGGGTGGGGGAAAAATGGGGCCTGTTCCGCTTTGGGGCAGTAGGGGGGGTGTTGGGAGTGTTTTCCCTTTTTTTCCCCTTTTATTCTAATAATTTTTATAAAATTAAAAAAAAAAAATAACAATAAGGGGATAAAACGGTGACTAGAACAATACAAAAAATAGGGAAAACACAAATTTTCAACAGTTTAGGTATCTTTATTTCGAAAAAGTTTCGCCCCCCACAGTAGGCCTTTTTTCAAATCGGTTTCAGGAAAAAATTGATAGAAGCAGAAGAAAACTTGAAAACGGGGTAATCGTCCCCTCACCCCCTTAAAATTTTGAGGTGGTCAGTCCCTCATCCCGGAGAAGAGGCATTGTTTCCCCTTGTCTGAAACAAATGAAGTTGAAGGAAGAATGGGGCCCCCTTTTATTTGTGCCAGGAGGTGAAGTAGGTTTGTTTTGGGAGGGCGGGCCCCTTCCCCAAAACCCAGGGCCTTCCCCCACTAGTTGAGGGTTTTCGAAGTTTTGGTCTGTACCAAGATAACCCCTTTTGTTTTCAGTGTTTTTTTAACCCCGAATGAACATTAAAATGGTATAAAATACCATTCTGGAACCCTACTGTGTAGGCGAAACGTTTCGAAATAAAGATCCTAATGTTGCATATGTGTCTTGTGCAAGAAAAGGTTTTTAAAAAACCGAAATATGAAGTTAAGACAATGTGCAACATTGGATTCTTTATTGTAGACGTTTCGCCACCCCGTGGCTTTACAATCGATTTAGGACATAATGGAAGACAGTTGAACTATATAAAAAAGATGAGGAAAATCAGCCTGGGCCCTTGGAGTTAGTGTTCACAGAAATCGTGGAGGCTCTCCTCCTCCACGATGGTGAACACTAACTCCAAGCCGGGGGATGTTCCCCCCTTCTTTTGTATATAGTTCAACTGTCTTCCTTTATGTCCTAGAACTTATTGTAAAGCCCCGGATGGCGAAAAGTCAAAAATAAAGATATCCAGATTTGCACATGTGTCTTAACTTTCATATGTGTCTTACCTAAAAATCTGTGGGTTTTTTTACCATTTTAAGTTCATTCGTCAAAACACTGCAAAAAAGGGGGTACTTGGTACAGCCTCAACTTCGAAAACCCTCCTAGTGGAACGGTGGGTTTTAGAGGGACCTGCCCCCCCAAAGCAACCTACGTCTACCTCCTGGCACTAATAAACCCCCCTTTTTTCGTCACTTCAACTTCATATTTTTTCAGACAAACGGAAAAATGCTCTTCTCCAGACTGAGGGATGCCCACCTAAAAATTTTAAAGGGGTGATGGACTGATTACATCTCCAAGTATCTTCTGTTTATAACTTTTCTGTACTCGACTGAAGAAGCCTATGTGTAGGGAAAACGTTTCGAAAAAGTCCCTAACTGTTGCATATGTGTTTACCTAATAATCTGTGGGTATTTTATCTTTTTAAAAGTTCAAAAACCAAGTAATCGGAAATGGGGAAAAGGAAGCTTATGACACTCTCGGCCCCATTTGGGATCGTTTGTGCAAGCGGGGACTTGTAAATGCAAGTCGGACCGAAAGTCGTCATAAGTTCTCTCTTTATGTGGGGTTTTTATGTATATAAATCAAGCACTGAGCAGAGCAAAGAGGTGAAAAGTACGATTTAGGACACAGACGGGGATTTACCAAAGCCAAACCCCAAACATACCACTCAGTGTTCATACACAGCCACTGCAACCACTCAGTGTTTTGCCCCAACCCATCCCACTCTATCCAGGACCTTTCGTTCTTTGGGAAGCCCCCTAATGGTGAAACTCTCGATTTTACAAAAGCAACACCCAGGGTTCGATTTCTTGTCAAGTAAAACATACTGTAAGTTACCCTCCCACCCCCCGCTGTGTATAAAAACTTCAGTACTGTAATTCAGTCTGTTTTTTTACACAGTATGGAGTAGTCCAATATGTGTGTTAACTTCGTACTGGTTTTTTTCAAAGGGGCGTTCCTGCCTTTCGAAAATTTCTTTTTTCAATAAGGTGTTTGAGATGATCGGGTCATGAAAAATGTATTGTGTATAGGGCTAAAGGGGAAGGCTTTTGTAGTTTTTAACGGAGGTTATTGAGGCAGTAATGCACAAGAAAAGAGAAATTTTCCTGGAAAAAGGGGTGGTTTTACAGATAACAAAAGAGAGTTTGCATTAAATGCGGAAAAAAAGAGTGAGGGCGCGTCACAAGGGGTGTTCCACAGGGTTATTTGGGGACTTTTTGTTTTAAATTATAAAAGAAAAGATGAGGGAATAAACAGCGACATTATCAATTTTTTTCGATGACACTAAAATAGGCCGTCGGATTAAATTTGAGAAAACATAGAGCACTACAAGAAGGCTGGAAAGATTGATGCAAGGTTTGGGGAAAAGGGCAGATGAAAATTTAATGTATAATAAATATGGCTCTTATAAAATAATAATGTAGATCCCAAACTCTGAAATTTGGGAAAAAGATTTAGGATTTTGGGATACCTGGAGAGGGTTCGGGGGTCAACGCCCCGCGGCCCGGTCCGGACCAGGCCCCGTAGTAAAAAAAAAAAAGACAACAGTGCCCAAATGTTCCCAAAAAAGTGAACAGAATTCTTGGGTTTATATCAAGAAGTATAAAAAAAAGGGGTCCTCGGTTATTCTTCAAATGATATACGTTGGGTTTGGCTTCATTTAATTATGCTGCACAGTTTTTGGGGCGCCGATTATAAAAAGATATGAATGCGTGGAAAACAAAGGGGATGACAAAACTGTCCCTGTACAAAAATCTTTTCCCACGAGGACAGACGAGTGCCCCAAAACTGCACTCTTTGAAAGGCTAGAACTAAGGGGAAAATGCTGAGGTGTATAAATGGAAAAACAGGGAAAAAAAAAACGGATATAAATAAGTACTAAAATATCTAACCCCAAAAGGACTCGGGAAAGGATTTAGTTGAAAAAAAAATATATTTAGAAAGGATAAAAAAAACACGGGTTTTGGGAAAGAGTTGCGGATAAGTCAAGTTGATAATTTAGACAAAAGTGAAAAACTTGGGTATCTTTACTGTGGAAATGTTTCGCCACACAGTGGCTTTTCATAGTCCAATCAAAGAATGGTTGAAAAACAGAATAAGCCTGGGTTGAAGTAATCAGTCCCTAAATCTTTAAAAGAATACGCATATGCGTGAAGGATCTGCAGTAGTAAGGTAAACCAAAAATAGATTGGGTATTGGGGCAAGTCCACAGGTGGGAAGAGGTCATTTTATATAAAAAGGAGTTTTTAAAATATATTTATATGAGAGAGAGAGAGAGAGAGAAGAGGAGAGAGAGAGAGAGAGAGAGAGAGAGAGAGGAGAGAGAGAGAGAGAGAGAGAGAGAAACTAGAGAGAGAGAGGGGAGAGAGAAGAACTGAGAGAGAGAGAGAGAGAGAGAGAGAAATAGAGGGAAAAGAGGAATGGAGGAGAGAGAACTAGAGAGGAGAGAAGAGAACTAGAGAGAGAGAGAGAGGAACTGAGAGAGAGAGAGGAGAGAGAGAGAACTGAGAGAAGAGAACTCAGTACCAGCACCTCTCCCCAACAGTAATTTCCTGCGGCCGACATACAGAAAAAATCGCTTATCTAAATTTAAAACTGAAGACAAAATTTTTTGTCTGGTGGAGGGGGAAAAATTGTGGGTTGAGGATGCGAAAAACTTTATTCTCACTCTAAATGAGGAAAAAAAATCATTTCTCATATTATTAAAAAGAAAATTTAGGGGAAAAATTTGTTGGGGCTTGAACAACCTTTCTATTATGACGAATTGAGAAAATGAATATGACAATGAATCTGAATATGAGAAATGAACATGAAAATGATGAAAACATGAAAATGATAGACATAGTAGGGTAAAAAATATGAGACTATAAAAAAGAATATGATAGATACCTTTAAATGAGGCAGGATATGAGGAAAAATGATGAATGGGCACATGAATGTGATGAAATGTGATGATTCACATATGATGAGACACGTGGAAATGATGACCCAGATGAATATGAGACAGGAATGTGAAGAATGAGACACACGAATATGAAGGTCGCGTGTGATGAGGACCGCTTGAAAAAGGGGAAAGTTGTAGATATGTGACATATGAACATCAAATGTATACAATACCGACAGGTTGGTAGGTAAGGCACATAGGCAACAGTTAGGCAACTTTATTCCGAAACGTTTCGCCTACACAGTAGGCTTCTTCAGTAAGACACATATGCAACATTATACCATTTTAATGTTCAGGCTTCTTCAGTCGAATACAGAAAGTAGGCAGGAAATATGATAGTCCTGACTATGGAAACTGATATTCTCCAGGCTGAGGGGAAATGACAACCTCAAATTCTACGACTTTCAAGGGTGAGGGATGGATTACATCAGTCTTCACATCTATACTGCTCCTGCCTACTTTTCTGTATTCGATGAGGAAGCCTACTGTGTAGGCGATACGTTTGGAAAAAGTTCGCCTATCTGTTTGCCTATGTATATGTGACAAATGGATATGATGAGACCACATGGATATGAATAGAACATGAAAATGCTTGAGGTACATGGATGAGTCACGTGGTTTATGATGAGACACATGAATACAATGAGTAACGCTCGAAATTTCTTGCGACTCATGTGATGATCCACACGCTAAAATTAAACTGATTGTATATGTGTTCACTTGACCGCAAAACATATTTTTCTTATTAACATGTGGTGGTGTCCCACCCAGGCGGGGTGGGACCGAAAAAGAAGAAACACTCTCATCATTATTTCACTCCATCACTGTTTTGCCTGAGGCACGCCTATAGTATAAATAAAAAACTGCAACATATCAACACCCCTCAGAGTTGCAGGCGCTGTACTTCCCACTCCAGGATCGAGTCGGCTAAAAGGAGGATACATGTTATATATACATGGAGCGCTTGAGGGTGTCTCCAAATCTGCACATTACCATAACAACACACTGGATTTTATTATAATCAAGGGGAGCGCTAAACCCGTAGGATTATACTTCACCTGGGGTGGTTGTGGAAGACATTCAGGCTTAAGTCGGGGAACTGGAGAACAAGATCCATTTCCTAAATCAAGAGCCCTCACAGCATCAAGTAACCTTCCCTGAGGGGAACAACACACTGTGGAGATAAAGCAAGTGGTAATATTATCAGTGAAAAGCCATGTCGTCAGCGCAGAGGCACGTGTACACTGTATATCAACATCCTGATTCTGTATTAGATTTGGCCTGTGTAAGTTTCTAACTTTACATTTTTTAATAAAAGGAAATTGTGATATAGGCTTCGATGGGCCACCAACCTTTTTATTATTCAACAGAATTAGAAATCTTATGCTGCACTCGCCAATATACCTTTCAAGTTGCACTGGCGAATTAAGGGCTGGGTATCAAACACGGGGACACCTTCTGTATCGGTGCTCAGTGACTGAAATTATGTTTAGTTTTGTTGTTTTTTACTACATTCTGGTTATTTAACAATGACGGGAAAAAAGATTTTATAAAAAATCGAGAATTTATTCAAAATTTCCCCCCCCCCTTTTTTTTTTTTTTCCCCCAGTGGGGGGGGTATTTTTGTTAAGCTGCTTAGCTGTGTTGTTAAACTGTGGCTGCAGTTAATCTTGAGTATTGTGTTGCTCGCTTATACTGTTCTGTCGTTAACTGTGTTGCTCGTTAACATGTGCTGCTCGTTAACGTGCTAGCTCGTTAACTGTGCTGCTCGTTAACTGTGCTGCTCGTTATTGTGGTGCTCGGTATTGTGTTGCTGTTAATCGTGTTAATGTGTTGCTCGTAACTGTGTTGTGTTAATCGTGTTATCTGTGTTGCTCGTTAACTGTGTTGCTGTTAATCGTGTTAAACTGTGTTGCTCGTTAAACTGTGTTGCTGTTAATCGTGTTAACTGTGCTGCTCGTTAACTGTGTTGCTGATAACTAGTGTTAATGTGTTGTTCGTTAACTGTTGCTTGTTAACTGTGTTGCTTGTTATCTACGCTGTTGTTAACTGTGTTGCTTGTTAAACTGGTGTTGCTTGTTAACTGTGTTGCTTGTTAACTATGTTCATTGTTAACTCGTTGATTTTACTAGATTTCTCTGATTAGCTGCGTTAACGAGGTTTAAGCTATCTACCACCAAAAGGTCATTAACGCTGCATGTGAAATGCAACAGTCAAGAATACTTTAATTCCTCTATATACAGAGAATTAAAGCACTGGTTTCATGTATAATGAGGACATATATTAGCAGTGTTTGGATACTCTTTAAGTAGGACATCGTGGTCTGCATATACTGCATGACCTAGAGCCAGTTTTCTTGCATGATTCTCAATGGATCGGTGCTCAGTGTAAGCGCTCAGCCTTGGTAGTCTGCATTGATCACTGCATGACTAGCGCAGTTTCTTGCAAGAATCAGCAATGAATCGTTGCTCTATGTAAATCACTTAGCTTGGTGGTCTACAATAAGACTGCATGACTAGCGCAGTTTCTGCAAGGAATCTGCAATGGTTCGGTTGCTCAGGGTAAGCACTTAGCTTGGTAGTCTGCAATAATACTGCATGACTAGCGCAGTTTTTGTCAAGAATCAGCAATGGATCGGTTGCTTCAGTGTATTGCGCTCAGCTTGGTAGTATGCATAATACTGCATGACTAGCGCAGTTCTTGCAAGATCCCTGCAATGGATCGGCTGCTCAGTGTAAGCGACTCAGCTTGGTAGGTCTGCATAATATGCATGACTAGCGCAGTTTCTTGCAAGAATCAGCAATGGATCGGTTGCTGAGTGTAAGCGCTCAGCTTGGTAGTCTGCATAATACTTGATGACTAGCGCAGTTTCTTGCAAGATCAGCAATGGATGGTTGCTGAGTGTAGCGCCTCAGCTGGTGGTCTCCATAGTACACATCTTCAAGTGTTACTCTCTTAACCAGACTTCAGCAGTTTGCCAGAACTCTAAAACATAGAGAAAGTTGCTCAAGCTTTTCAACAGATTTGTAACTTGGAACTAATTACAAATTCTATACACCTCATTAAGTCAATTGGATTATTCAAATTAGCAGTGACTCAACCTCTCGGCGGAGCCTCGCAACCAGGGAAGACAATCGTGATCAATCGAACGTTTGCTGCCCTCATGAGCAGGGCACGGTTTCAAAAGTTTTCTACCGGCAGCGTCTTCTTGGTTGACTCTTTAACCAGGATGATGATTTAATTTGTTTATTTTTGGTTAAGCATTTTATTGGTTTATGTAAAACCAACTTAAAGTAACGTAACCAATATGACTTAAATGATTATCGTTATATCACACGCGTTCTGATGCTCGGTTTATTGTGGACTGTTTTCCAGTTCTCTATTCTTTCCGAGCGAAGCAGTTGAAATCGTCACCAGAGATAACACCGTCATGTGTTGCTTTGCCCACGGCAAGACTCTGTTGATTAAGGCTGTAAAATTGTTTCTATCTCATACTGAGGCAACTCTTCATACTCAGTAATAATGGTAGAATTACCAACAAAATGTAGGTATGTGGACAACGATGCAACTAATGTGAATTTTTATTGTGGCTACGTTCGCTCTCCAGGAGCTTTGTCAAGCCGTTACAAACAATACATGTACACAGAAATTATTTGTAACGGCTTCATAGAGTTCCTGGAGAGCGAAACGTTGCTACAATAAAATGTCAAATTAGCTGCATCTGTGTCCACTTACCCAACAAATTTCGTGGTTATTTTCGTATCGTCTTCTGAGGCTGAGATGAAGCTGTGGCGTCTTCAAGAACCCATCTTAGGGTACTGAACTTTTCATTTTTCTGAGACTGGACTTTGTTACTGAAAACAAAATGGTTGGTAACCATAATTTTTAAATGGGTGGACTGATAAGCCAAGGAGCTACGACCGGACTTTCCAAGTCCTATAAAATTACACCTGAATCTTGACTCGTCCAGAGAACACGAGTGCTCGTGCTAATGGTACTTGCACTAAGATTCATATTAGGAAAACTGTGTATAAGGGACGCTTCAACAAGACGGCGTCTGAAGAATTGAGACACTTATGCAACACATGGGAATCTTTGAACATTAAAATGGTATAAAATACCGACAGGTTGTTAGGTAAGACACATATGCAACAGTTAGGTATCTTTATTAAGAAACGTTTCGCCTACACAGTAGGCTTCTTCAGTCAAGTACAGAAAAGTTGATAGAAGCAGAAGATACTTGAAGACGATGTAATCAGTCCATCACCCTTAAAGTTTTGAGGTGGTCAGTCCCTCAGTCTGGAGAAGAGCATTGTTCCATAGTATGAAACAATATGGAGAAGTGACAGGATGGAGCTTTTTATAGCGCCAAGAGGTGAATCATACTTCTACTCTCCTTACCCATTTCTACTTTGTATTGGACTGATGAAGCCACTGTGTGGCGAAACGTTTCTTCAATAAAGATTCCCATGTGTTGCATAAGTGTCTCAATTCTTCAACTTGTCGGTTTTCAAAACCATTCATCAAGACGGTGTCTGTGAAGACTTTCACAGACGTCTTGTTGCAGCATTCCTTATACACCACTTTCCTAATATGAATCTTAGTCGTGGCTTTGTCTCTGCAGATGCCTTCCTTTCTCAACATATCGTCAAATGCTCCAAACTTCACAACATTCGTGACTTAACCTGATCTTTATCTCTTCTCCTTACCTCTTCTTCTTTCCTATATTTTCTATGCCTTTCATTTCTTCTGCTCAGGTGTCTTCTGTTCTATAAGTTTCCCCCGTGTTTCTGGTCTCACCCTCGTGGTCCAGTAGCTCTCCTGCAGTGCTCTTTTTCTTCTCTTTTACTCTCTTTTTACTACTACTACTACTATTGTCCCAGTCACACTATATTCTGGCTCTTGTTTCATTACTCCTACTCCCCTTCAGACTATGGAACAATACTCTTCTCCAGACTGAGAGACTGAGCACCTCAAAACTTCAAGAGTGGACTGATTACATCGTCTTCAAGTCTCTTCTGCTTCTATCAACTTTTCTGTACTAGACTGAAGAAGTCTACTGTGTAGGAGAAACGTTTCGAAATAAAGATACCTAACTGTTGCATATGTGTCTTACCTAACAACCTGTCGGTATTTTATACCATTTTAATATTCATCCTACTCCCTCTAATTACCACCTCCGTCACTACTGCACTACTACTAGTACTACTACTACTACTACTACTACTACTACTACTACTATTACCACCACCACCACCTCTACCACCACTACCTCTACTACTACCATTTTTATACTACCTCCTTTCATTCTCCCGGCCCCGCCCTCCCTCTTAAATTTACACTGGCTTCCTTTCCCTTCGCGCTTCTGTGCGACTAGTTAATGATCCAAGTCGGACCGAAACGTCGTCCTAAGATTCATAAGAACATAAGAAAGAAGGAACACTGCAGCAGGCCTACTAGTCCATGCCAAGCAGACCCAAGTCACCCACCGGCCCAAGCATAGTAGGGCAGGTCACATCCACTTAAGGAAGGAGCACGGCATCAGACCCATCAGCACAAGCTAGAGAGGTCCAACTCACACCCACCCACATCCACTCATAAGAACATAAGAATGGAAGAACACTACAGAAGGCCTACTGGCCCATGCAAGGCAAGTCCTTATCAAAAAGACCTCTACCCGAAGCTACCCAAGAATTTACTTTCGTACCCACTGACACCAATCAAACCTAGCCCCTCCCACTCATACATTTGTCCAATCTCTTTTTAAAGCTACCCAAGGTCCTAGCCTCGATCACTCAACTGGGAAGGTTGTTTCACGCATCCACAACTCTGTTTGAGAACCAGTACTTACCTACGTCTTTTCTAAATCTAAATTTTTCCAACTTAAATCCATTATTTCTGGTTCTTACCTGGTTCGACACCCTCAGTACTTTATTAATATCTCCTTTGTTTATGCCCGTCATCCACTTATACACTTCAATGATATCTCCCCTCATTCTACGTCTCTCCAGAGAGTGGAGATTTAAGGCTTTAAGTCTATCTTCATACGGGAGATTCCCTACTAATCTATTTTTAAAAGTACACAACGTTTTAGCTTATACGACGGAACTTGGGAGTGTGTTTCACTCATTCACAACTCTATTGCCAAGTCAGTGGTTTCCTATATCCTTCCTAAATCTGATTTTTTCCAATTTAAAACCATTGCTGCGAGTCCTGTCTTGGCTAGATACTTTTAGCACGTTATTTACATCCCCTTTCTTTATTCCTGTATTAATGTTGGTAGAATTACCAACAATATGTAAAGTAAAAGGACACAAGTACAACTAATGTGACAGTTTATTTTTGGCAACGTTTCGCTCTCCAGGAGCTTTATCAAGCCATTACAAACTATACATGGACACAGAGGGTATATATAAGCTCAGAGGGAGGTGTAATACTAGTGGTAGTAGCAGTAATGTAAGTTGTAATAGTATTAGTAATGCAATACGGTAGAACAATCAACAAACACGTCTGTTTCAGTGTTCCTTCCCTGTTGTGTTCTTGTGTAGCAGAGACTATGTGATGGCAGGGTTTACTGTTTTGAGGAGGATTTTTTGCGATTCAAGGCATTTACATCTGTGGAAAATTTGGCTCTCTGATCACTAGTCGGGCGTCGTTGAGTTTCATGAGGTGATTGGTGGAATTCCGGTGTTGTGCACAGGCGTTGTTCAAGTTATCATTCCTACATGCGTTAATGTGTTCATTGAGGCGTGTTCGAGGTTCCGAGCTGTTTCACCTACATATATCTTGTCACAGCCTCCACAAGGTATAGTGTAAACTCTTGCATTGACTGGTTCATAGTGGTTCGATTTTGTCCTGGTTAGATCACTTATGGATGTGCTGGATGCGATGGCGACTCTAGTGTTAGTTTGTGTGAGTACCTTGGAAACGTTCAGTGCAACCTGGCTGTTGGGAAGGATTATAAATTTGTTAAGAGTGGTGTTGGTGCGTGGAGAATTTATGATCTGAAGAGCTCTTTGATGAAAAAGGAAGGAAAATGTAGCTCAGTGAAGGTTTGGTGTAAGTACATTCTTCGTCAAGAAACTCAGGACTGCAGATTCGGTATGCTCTTAGGTGTACTTAGAGTGGTTTGGTGTACTTAGAGTGGTGACGTGTACTTAGCTCAGTGGTGACGTGTACTTAGCTCAGTGGTGACGTGTACTTAGCTCAGTGGTGACGTGTACTTAGCTCAGTGGTGACGTGTACTTAGCTCTGTGAAGACCTGTTTGTGTGCTCTTGAGTGGTGACCTGTACTTTGAGTGCTGACCTGTACTTAACTCTGTGAAGAAGTGTCTTGTTTGCTCCCGTGGACTGAACCAAGATGCCCTCCATCGAGCAACTTTACCAGCAACTTAAGGAAGAATTGAAGGCAGCGAAGATGGAGATACGGCGATTGACCGAGGAAAACAAGAGGATTCGTAGTAGTCCTCCTGTTTCGAGTCCTCAGGTCAAGAAGGGATCGTGGTCAGTGGCTGGACAGCGGGGGACACGAATTTGACGATCAAAAGACGAATGGAAACCCAAAAAAACGATAAGAGAAAGAGACTGCTGTGGAAACTCCCGGGGAAAACCCAAAGCATTCTGGGTGCTACCCGACGTTTGTGGTCCACTGGGATCGTCACGAGAAGACAAGGAAGGAAGAATTTTGTTGTTGTTGGGTGCCGGTTTTGATACTGGATAGGGCATTCTGCTTGAAGGACGGGTGGAACAAAGGGTATGCTTTCTGGGGTGGGATGGGGGGACATTGTTACCCGGTTGACACATCATGAACGGTAAGGGTCAACTATTATTTGCCCATGCTGGAGGAAATGATGTAGGCAGCGTAGAAGTGGGATTTAGTTAGAATTTCAGGACAGCTATAGACTATTAGGAAGAAGGGGGGGCGCCCTGTTAAAATTTGGCATTTTCCCAAAAAGAGGTGTGGGTAATGAATGGTTGTCCAGAGCAATTGGTATTAATTTTGGGCTTATAAACACGAAAGGATAATGCAGACCATTCATTACAATGGGACAACTTTAGGGCCAAGTGAATTTTCCCAGGGAGGGGGTTCACTTACCGGGCGGGTGGGGGTTTTCTTGCAATCGTTGAGGGGGGTGTTAGGACTTTAAATAGGATTAGTTAGGGTATGGGTTTAGAAATGATTAATAATGGTATGGATATATTGACTTATCTCTGTATTAAAAGAATCTTAATTTTTAACTGTCATGGAGAAAACCTGGGTAATGATAATTTCAGAAATTGTGAAAAACAAGTGAAAAGGAAAAATGTGCAGAAAAAAAAAACATATGGGGTATTTTATGCTAACGTCGAAGTGAAGAAATAAATTAATGAACTCTTTTGGGTAGCATGTGCTGGGAATTTTATATCTTTTGCATTAACTGAAACGTGGTATGTTTTTAAAGGTGGGATATGCGTATTAATATTCAGGGTTTTAAAGTTTATTCATTGGATAGATTTTAATGGGAAGGGGGGGGGAGTTTTTATATGTTCGAGAAAATTTTAATTTTGCAAAAAAAAAGGTAAAAAAATTAGATGGAGCGTAACAAGTCTTTTTGGGGGTGAGTTCGGGAGGGTCAAAAAAAAACTAATTCTAGGTGAATATACCGCCCTCCGGGCTTGGTCCGATAAGGGAGATTTCTTTGGGCAAAATTTGTTGGGGCTTTGGACACAGTAACGTATCATAGTGGGGGACTTTAACTTACCCAAAATGACTGGAATTCTTTGACAGGTAATCTGAGTCCGAGATTCATGGAAAATTCGGGGACGTTTTCTGAAACGAGTGTAAAAACCCTACCAGGGTAAAAAATTTGCTAGACCTATCTTGCAAATAAGGAAACATAGTGAAAAAATCTGGAGATCACTGAAAGTTTGGCGCAAGTTCACAAACCCATCCCCTTTTAGCTTTAAATTGGAAGAAGAATAATGATAATACAGTAAAAATCCCCGTTTTTCGTTTGCCATATAAGGACTTGGGGGAACATTGTTAATCTGTTTGGGGTTTTAGCTAATGATTTTATTGACGATAATCTACTTATAAATATAAAGGGATTGCTTTTATGATTGTTTTCTTAAAATGTAACAGTGCAGGTATATACTTTCCCCCGAGAAAAATTTTAGGTCTAATAATAACGATCCCAAATGGGTTAACAGGAGGTTTAAAAAGCATCTTTTTAGGGGGGAAAAGGGGAATTTATAGGCCCTCGAAGAAGGGGTTTAACCTTATGCCAATTGTTCGCTTAAAAGGAAGTAAAAAGGCGTTTTAAAAAGGCTAAAGTGACTATAAAAATTGAGTCGCTAATAAATCAAGACTAATCCAAAGGGGTTCTTTAAGTGTATGGGGACAAAGGGGAAAGGGAAAAAAGTAGGACCTCAAATCGGGAATGGAACTGACGGATAATGAAGGGAAAATGTTTCCTTATTTAATGACTATTTTTTGTCATTTTTTTCACAGGAAAATGTAAAAGGATTCCAAAAATTAAAAATTATTTAGTTCCCGTGAATTTAAGTTAAAATAATATTACGTCCGAGGGACTGGGTTTTTAAACAGATAGAAAAACTGAAACAAAAAAAGTCCCCGGGGCCCCGAATTGTTTTCAAGGGTACTTAAGGAACAAGTGGAGTCAGTCAGCCATTAACGGTGTATTTAATGCGTCCCTCCTTCCCGTGTTGTGGGTGTGGAAGATGGCTAAATTTGGGTTCCCATATTCAAAAACAGGGATAAGTCCCTCCTTCAAATTCCGTTCCCTAAGCCCGACACATATGGGGAAGTTATTTGAATCAATTATAGGACATTTTCGAATTTCAGTGCCTCACTCTGAAGGGGGGTGTTAAATGTTGCAGTTTAAAAAAAAGTAGGGGAAAACACCTTTGGCAAGACAGTTGGAGTGAATGTGGTGAAAGTTTTTTTTTTTTCGGGCCACCCCGCCCTTTGGGGGGAATCGGCCGGGGTGATAAAAAAAAAATAATTTTCAGAAGTCACCTTGAAGAGCATAACTTGTTTAAAAAAATTTAGCATGGATTTTACGGAGGTCGTTCCTGCCTGACAAACTTAAAGCGTTCTTAATAGAAAATTTTAGGCAGTTGACAGTGATTAAGGAATATATATTTTTATTTGGATTTTAGTAAAAACCTTTGACAGAGTACCTCACAAGAGCCTTAAGAAAAGTGGCAGCTCATGGGATGGAGGTAAAATTCTAGCATGGATTGAGGCGGGCTTACCAATAGAAAGCAGAGAGTTCCATTAATTGGAGTGAAATTGAAGGGGTTACATATGGGTTAAAGGATGTTTTAGGTTTCGTTTATAAAATTATGACCGATGGGGATTAAATACTTAGTAAGTTTTCATATAAAAGATAGGGTTAATCCTCTTTGGGGGGGTTTAATGAATAGGGCATTTGAAAAATTAAAATTTTTTGGCTGAGAAATGGAAGATGAAAAAATTTAATTATAATGTAAGGTACTTCCCTTTTAATGAAAAATAACCCTGAACTAAATCTGGGGAGATTTTTAACAAAGTGAAAAAGATTGGGTATGGTAACAAAATCTAAAGAAGAAGGTTTCCTATTGCCCAAGGAAAAGATTACTTTTATTTACTCGAAGTATAAATAAAGGGTCCCAAAATTTATTTGTCATACAATGTGGGATTTAGATTCTTAGTTTTGGTCCCCTTAAAAGAGGCAAGGGCCAGGAAATCAGAGAAATGCAAATGATTTACTGTTAAGGAATCCGTAAAGATAATTTTTAAAACCTTAAACTCCCTTTGGAGGGCTTTTAATAGGGGGTCATTGGTTAAAGTGGGAAAGACCATAAACAAGGGAGAATTAATAAAGTATTGTTGAAAGGAAAACCAGGGGAAAAAGATTTAAAATTAAATTAATTTGGGAAAAAGGCTTTTGAATACTGGTTTTTAAAGAGGAGATGGGGGAAAATTTGGGGGTATAGAGGAAGATTGGTTAGCTTTAAAAGAGACTTAAATAATTAGGGGAGGGGCGGGTTTGATTGGTTTTGGGGGGGGGATTTGTTTTTGAACAAAAAGGAAATGTCGTTTTTTAAAACCTGCCCCCGATTTGGGAGAGGCTTTGCAGTTTCCTCATTTTTGTTCTTTTGTTTCTTTATAGGGGAGGGCGGTTTGATGGGGGGGGGGCTGGGTTTTTTTTATGCTCTGGTTTGTCTTTTGTGGATGTGTTGGGCCAGTAGGTTTGAGTTTTAAAATTCTTATGTTTTATACTGTGAGGCCTCTTTGATATGCTCTCAGTTTTTCCCCTTATGGGCTAGTCTTAAAATAAGGAGTGCTAAAAATGATTTTTTGTGTGGAATGTATGAAAATAGTTAAAAGCTTAAAACCCCTCTTGGAGAGGCCGTTTGTTTAAATTCTTTTTTTTATAAATGGAGCGGGATAACAGGGGCTTTAAAAATACTGATGCAACCTAAAAAACCCGGGAAAATGGGGTTTTTTAAAAAATTTAAGTTTAAAAAGGCCCCCATGGAAGTACTGTTTTTTTAACAGAGTTGTAGATGCGTGGAACAGTCTTCCCAGTGGGGTGATAGAGGCTAGGACCTTGGGTAGCTTTAAGAAGAGACTGGACAAATATATGAGTGGGAGGGGCTGGGTTTGATTGGTGTTGGGGGGTGCGGGAGTTGTTTCTTGAGTAGCTTTAGGTAGATGTCGTTTTGATAAGGACCTGCCTCGTATGGGCCAGTAGGCCTTCTGCAGTGTTCCTACATTCTTATGTTCTTATGTTCTTAGGAAAAATCCGATGATAAAGCCTCTTTTGGTCTTAGTATCTTGACTGGAATAGAAGTGTGAGATCATTTTTATTTGCAGGTTTGCGGTAAACTTGAAATCTTAGATTATCAACTTTGTGAATGAAGACGTCTAGAAAGGGTAGCTTGTCATTGGATTCTTCTTCTAAACTGGATAGCCGGTTCAAGTGAGCTGAGCCTTGCCTGAAGATTCCGCACATCAAAACGTTTGGGAGTTATTATGAGGACGTCGTCCACATAAAATAACCAAGTGACGCTGGAGGGGACGATGTTGGTGAAGTGTTCAGCTTCCAGGTGTTCCATATACAAGCTCGCTAAGACGGAGCTATATATACCTTCTGGGACCATGCATAGTTTGTAACGGCTTGGTAAAACTCCTGGAGAACGCCCCTTTATAAAACCGTATTGAGATTCATTAATCAATTTATGCCTTTCAAGATGGCTACGAATTTCCTCGTCAATTAATTGCACATATTTTCCCACTATGGAGGCAAGGCTTATTGGTCTGTAGTTTGAAGGTAAGGACCTGTCTCCTGCTTTGTAATTAGGTATTACATTGGCCATTTTCCATTTGTCTGGCACTATGCCAGACTGTAGTGATATGTTAAGAAGATTAGCAAAATGTTTGCTAAGTTCCTCTTTACATTCCTTTAAAACCCTTGCAAACAGTTCATCAGGGCCTGGGGATTTGTTAGGTTTTAATTTCTCTATTTATCTGAAGACCTCAATCGTGCATAGTTTATTATCGTCCTGTTCTACATAATTTATTTCTGGAACTTCGCTAGTATCTTCCTGAGTAAAAACTGAGAGGAAGTAAGTGTTGAAAATTTCACCTATTTCCTTATCACTGTCGGTGATCTGACCTGAGTTACTTTTGAGTGGGCCTATCTTGTCCCTAATCTTACTTCTGTATACCTGAAAGAACCCTTTTGGGTTAGTCTTCGAATCCCTGGCGACCATAGCCTCATAATCCCGTTTTGCTTTTCTTATTCCTTTTTTTTCTCTCTTTAATTGAATATACTGATTCCTTAACTGCCCATCCCTTCTTTTCATACACCTATATATGCCTCTCTTTTGACTAATGAGATGTTTAACTCTATTTATCCATTTGGGATTATTTTTGTTAGATTTAATTACCGTACTCGGAACATAAATTGTCTGGGCAGCTAAAACTATGCTCTGAAAAACGTCATATTAGCAACCATCACCACCTACCTAGCCCATACTGAGGTCATTCCAATTCAGTCCACCCAAGTAATTTCTCAGTCACCATGAAATCTGCCAAGCAGAAGTCTGGGACAGAGACTTGATTACAGTTATTTGAGTAATTCCATGATATATTGAAACTAAGTGATTTGTGATCACTTTCCCCAAGCTCATCGTTAACCTCAAGATTATTAATTAGTGACTCTTTGTTGGTAAGAACCAAGTCAAGCAGATTGTTTCCTCTAGTTGGTTCTGTCACAAACTGCTTTAAAAAGCAACCCTGAACCGTATCAAGACAGTCACTAGACTCAAGATTTCCTGTCACATTGTTCCAATCAGTCTGAAGTTAAAATCTCCCATTAACACAACAGTTTCATATCTAGATGCCTTATGAATTTCGTCCCATAGCAGATTACTGCACACTCTTGTCAGGTTGTGGGGGCCTATATATCACACCCAAAATTAATTTTTCATGACCCTTGAGAAACTGTACCAAGCAGATTCTGTGTCCGATGTTTTTAATCTTATATATTGTCTAACACAACAATTTAAATTATCTCTGACATACATTGCCACTCCACCACCCTTCCTGATCTTATCAGTGTGGAATAGTTTACAACCCTGTATGCTGCATTCAGAAGGCATTTCTCTTTTCTTGCAGGTTGAACCAGGTCTCTGTTATAGGCATAATATCTATATTACCTGCACTTGCAAGTAATCTTAGCTCATCTATCTTATTTCTTAGACTCCTACTATTTGTATAGTAAACTTTAAGGGAGCTAGTCACTCGTTGCCCTCTACTATCTCTCTTTGTTAATCAATAGCTTTGCCTTTACTAGCAACTTTATTTCGAATGCCTTTTAAACATATCCCTGAAGTATCCTGGGAATATCTGCTGTTTTCAACCCTATGTGCAAGTTATTTGTATATTATTCCAGTCACGGTATTGTGCCTTTTTATTCTCTCTTACGTTCTCTTGTTTGATCTCCTCTTAGACTTCCTCATAGGGCTTTATTTTAGAGAGACCTTGTTCCTTTCTACATTGAGCTTTTCCAAACATTGTTTCAGGTTTAAGAGTCCTGATGATGATTTGCCAAGAAATGTTTCATAATTCACTCTGTCATCTCACTCAGCTCCTGGGTTGTTGAAACTATGGAGATAAATGATATAAAATATCGACACGATGGATAGACACAAATACAGTATAATGTGATCATTTACTGACAACGCATCGCCCACAAAGTGGACTTTATAAAGTAACAAACAGATCTGTTTGTGACTTGATATTTATTATTACAGGGCCATACAGCGGTGTTGTGACTTGGTAAAGTCCACTGTGTGGGCGAAACGTAGTTGATAAAGGATCGCATTATACGGCAGTTCGATTTTTCTGTTTAAATTATATTTACAAATCATCAAGTGTTCTTGACCAAGTCTCGTGTTATTCATATGTGAATTTATACTTAATAATTCTTCAGTGACGTTGTGATCAACATTTATTGTACTCGAGATAATCTCAGATTAGTTCCTCATTCTTTGAGAAATCATATTTAGTGTATTTTCTCTCCTGGTACGTTCTTATTCCTTGGTTCAAAGCACACTTGTCGCAATCTTACATATGTGTTTAGTGGTCTAGATTTCCTGATTATATTTTCGAGACAATTCCTTTACCTGTCATCTTTTATTTTAGATTTTAGAGATTGGTATCTCCGAGAAGGGTAATTTGGCGTAAAATTATCCAGCTTGGATGGTAGCGAGATCAGCTCGCAAACTGAGGTCCGTGGTTCGATCCCCGGTACGGGTGGAAATATTGGGCGTGTTTCCTTAAGACAACTGCTGTCCCTGTTCACCTACCAGCAAGTAGGTACCTGGGTGTCAGTCGAATCCTGGGGACAAAATTAACTCAAGTTGCCTGAAATGCTCTGCATAACGAGGGGCTTTCTATATGACAATGATGTGAGCTATGAACTGTACAAGTTGTATCATGTAGTTTCAGAAATAAGAATATACAATTATTATTATCCGTTCAGTGAATTCACATGCCACTGTTAATGGTGTGTGTTTACGAGAATGACTGCTAGGTCTCTGGTCTCCACTCTCACAGTGAACACTTCCACTACGCTACTGGATGATTTTTAAGAAGTCTGTGTGATTGAGTGAAGCTTACATCATTCAATGCCTTGACTGCACCACAAGAATTTAGCGTTTCAAGAAATATAATAATATAATACCCAAGAAAGATGTCGTAAGTGTATGTCCTTGTGAACATACGAGATGCATATACACTGTGAGGTGTATCGCAGTGTGTGTACAGAGTTTAATCCCTGTCAGTTTGTGTATAAGTGAACTCCAGCCTTAAAGTTTCGAGCAGTCGATACCCACTAAAACCAAATAAACAACTGTTAGGTGTTGCAGCCAGCAGTGACATCAAGAACACAAGTAGTCTCAATAACCCGGCAGCACCTAGTAGTGCTGTATACCAGCTTTTACAGCAGTCAACACAGTAGTTAGAGGGGAGAAATAAAGTATAAACCAGAGGACAACTTTGGTGTAACGCATATTCCAACCACTGAAACTTATGCACAATTTATATTATGTACAGAGGGTATGAAGCAACACAACATACTAGTCTGTCCCTGCACACTGAAGTCCGTGGCTCGATCCCCGGTACGGGTGGCAACATTAGAACAAGTTTCAAGACACCTGCTGTCCCTATTCAACTATCAGTAAAATAGGTACCTGGGTGTTAATCAACTGGTGTAGGCCGCATCCTGGGTACATAAGTGACCTATTTTGCCCGAAATGCTCCGCATAACAAAGGGCTTTCCATACAGCATTATGGATGTCAGTTACCTTGTATATATATACTTGTAGAAATAGATTATTATTATTATTATTATTATTATTATTATTATTATTATTATTATTATTATTATTATTATTAGACTCTACTATGGTGTTAAATCAGCCCAAGGCTCATGAGGATCTGCAGGTCAGACTGTCTTTACATGGTGAAACACACAAATGAAGTACAATGCGATCCTTTACTGACTACGTTTCGCCCACAGAGTGGGTTTTATTAAGTCACAAGCAGATTGGATAGAACATATCAACAGTGTGTGATTTTATAATACTGGACAGAAAATATCTAGCAGCTGATATAAAGGCTAACTTTGTGATGGCTACAATACAGAGAAATCCAAAATCTCAAACAAGGCTACAGTGCCGGCCAGTGTCCCACACAGGAGGTCAACTGATTACTGTCCCACAGAGAAGGTCAACTGATTACTGTCCCACAGAGGAGGTCAACTGATTACTGTCCCACAGAGGAGGTCAAATGATTACTGTCCCACAGAGGAGGTCAACTGATTACTGACCCACAGAGGTCAACTGATTACTGTCCCACAGAGGAGGTCAACTGATTACTGTCCCACAGAGGAGGTCAACTGATTACTGTCCCACAGAGGAGGTCAACTGATTACTGACCCACAGAGGAGGTCAACTGATTACTGTCCACAGAGGAGGTCAACTGATTACTGTCCCACAGAGGAGGTCAACTGATTACTGTCCCACAGAGGAGGTCAACTGATTACTGTCCCACAGAGGAGGTCAACTGATTACTGTCCCACAGAGGAGGTCAACTGATTACTGTCCCACAGAGGAGGTCAACTGATTACTGTCCCACAGAGGAGGTCAACTGATTACTGACCCACAGAGGAGGTCAACTGATTACTGTCCCACAGAGGAGGTCAACTGATTACTGTCCCACAGAGGAGGTCAACTGATTACTGTCCCACAGAGGAGGTCAACTGATTACTGTCCCACAGAGGAGGTCAACTGATTACTGTCCCACAGAGGAGGTCAACTGATTACTGTCCCACAGAGGAGGTCAACTGGTTACTGTCCCACAGAGGAGGTCAACTGGTTACTGTCCCACAGAGGAGGTCAACTGATTACTGTTCCACAGTGGAGGTCAACTGATTACTGACCCACAGTGGAGGTCAACTGATTACTGTCCCACAGAGGTGGTCAACTGATTACTGTCCCACAGAGGAGGTCAACTGATTACTGACCCACAGAGGAGGTCAACTGATTACTGTCCCACAGAGGAGGTCAACTGATTACTGTCCCACAGAGGAGGTCAACTGATTACTGTCCCACAGAGGAGGTCAACTGATTACTGTCCCACAGAGGAGGTCAACTGATTACTGTCCCACAGAGGAGGTCAACTGATTACTGTCCCACAGAGGAGGTCAACTGATTACTGTCCCACAGAGGAGGTCAACTGATTACTGTCCCACAGAGGAGTCAACTGATTACTGTCCCACAGAGGAGGTCAACTGATTACTGTCCCACAGAGGAGGTCAACTGATTACTGTCCCACAGAGGAGGTCAACTGATTACTGTCCCTCAGAGGAGGTCAACTGATTACTGTCCCACAGAGGAGGTCAACTGATTACTGTCCCACAGAGGAGGTCAACTGATTACTGTCCCACAGAGGAGGTCAACTGATTACTGTCCCTCAGAGGAGGTCAACTGATTACTGTCCCACAGAGGAGGTCAACTGATTACTGTCCCTCAGAGGAGGTCAACTGATTACTGTCCCACAGAGGAGGTCAACTGATTACTGTCCCTCAGAGGAGGTCAACTGATTACTGTCCCTCAGAGGAGGTCAACTGATTACTGTCCCTCAGAGGAGGTCAACTGATTACTGTCCCTCAGAGGAGGTCAACTGATTACTGTCCCTCAGAGGAGGTCAACTGATTACTGTCCCTCAGAGGAGGTCAACTGATTACTGTCCCTCAAGGAGGTCAACTGATTACTGTCCCTCAGAGGAGGTCAACTGATTACTGTCCCTCAGAGGAGGTCAACTGATTACTGTCCCTCAGAGGTCAACCGATTACTGTCCCTCAGAGGAGGTCAACCGATTACTGTCCCTCAGAGGAGGTCAACCGATTACTGTCCCTCAGAGGAGGTCAACTGATTACTGTCCCTCAGAGGAGGTCAACTGATTACTGTCCCTCAGAGGAGGTCAACTGATTACTGTCCCTCAGAGGAGGTCAACTGATTACTGTCCCTCAGAGGAGGTCACTGAATTACTGTCCCTCAGAGGAGGTCAACTGATTACTGTCCCTCAGAGGAGGTCAACTGATTACTGTCCCTCAGAGGAGGTCAACCGATTACTGTCCCTCAGAGGAGGTCCAACTGATTACTGTCCCTCAGAGGAGGTCAACTGATTACTGTCCCTCAGAGGAGGTCAACTGATTACTGTCCCTCAGAGGAGGTCAACTGATTACTGTCCCTCAGAGGAGGTCAACTGATTACTGTCCCTCAGAGGAGGACAACTGATTACTGTCCCTTAGAGGAGGTCAACTGATTACTGTCCCTCAGAGGAGGTCAACTGATTACTGTCCCACAGAGAGGTCAACTGATTACTGTCCCTCAGAGGAGGTCAACTGATTACTGTCCCTCAGAGGAGGTCAACTGATTACTGTCCCTCAGAGGAGGTCAACTGATTACTGTCCCACAGAGGAGGTCAACTGATTACTGTCCCTCAGAGGAGGTCAACTGATTACTGTCCCACAGAGGAGGTCAACTGATTACTGCCCTCAGAGGAGGTCAACTGATTACTGTCCCTCAGAGGAGGTCAACTGATTACTGTCCCTCAGAGGAGGTCAACTGATTACTGTCCCACAGAGGAGGTCAACTGATTACTGTCCCTCAGAGGAGGTCAAATGATTACTGTCCCACAGAGGAGGTCAACTGATTACTGTCCCTCAGAGGAGGTCAACTGATTCCTGTCCCACAGAGGAGGTCAACTGATTGCTGTCCCACAGAGGAAATCAACTGATTACTGTCCCACAGAGGAGGTCAACTGATTACTGTCCCTCAGAGGAGGTCAACTGATTACTGTCCCACAGAGGAGGTCAACTGATTACTGTCCCTCAGAGGAGGTCAACTGATTACTGTCCCACAGAGGAGGTCAACTGATTACTGTCCCACAGAGGAGGTCAACTGATTACTGTCCCACAGAGGAGGTCAATGATTACTGTCCCTCAGAGGAGGTCAACTGATTACTGTCCCACAGAGGAGGTCAACTGATTACTGTCCCTCAGAGGAGGTCAACTGATTACTGTCCCTCAGAGGAGGTCAACTGATTACTGTCCCACAGAGGAGGTCAACTGATTACGTCCCACAGAGGAGGTCAACTGATTACTGTCCCACAGAGGAGGTCAACTGATTACTGTCCCACAGAGGAGGTCAACTGATTACTGTCCCACAGAGGAGGTCAACTGATTACTGTCCCACAGAGGAGGTCAACTGATTACTGTCCCACAGAGGAGGTCAACTGATCACTGTCCCACAGATGAGGTCAAGTGATTACTGTCCCACAGAGGAGGTCAACTGATTACTGTCCCACAGAGGAGGTCAACTGATTACTGTCCCACAGAGGAGGTCAACTGATTACTGTCCCACAGAGGAGGTCAACTGATTACTGTCCCTCAGAGGAGGTCAACTGATTACTGTCCCACAGAGGAGGTCAACTGATTACTGTCCCACAGAGGTGGTCAACTGATTACTGTCCCACAGAGGAGGTCTACTGATTACTGTCCCACAGAGGATGTCAACTGATTACTGTCCCACAGAGGAGGTCAACTGATTACTGTCCCACAGAGGAGGTCAACTGATTACTGTCCCACAGAGGAGGTCAACTGATACTGTCCCACAGAGGAGGTCAACTGATTACTGTCCCACAGAGGAGGTCAACTGATTACTGTCCCACAGAGGAGGTCAACTGATTACTGTCCCACAGAGGAGGTCAACTGATTACTGTCCCACAGAGGTCAACTGATTACTGTCCCACAGAGGAGGTCAACTGATTACTGTCCCACAGAGGAGGTCAACTGATTACTGTCCCACAGAGGAGGTCAACTGATTACTGTCCCACAGAGGAGGTCAACTGATTACTGTCCCACAGAGGAGGTCAACTGATTACTGTCCCACAGAGGAGGTCAACTGATTACTGTCCCACAGAGGAGGTCAACTGATTACTGTCCCACAGAGGAGGTCAACTGATTACTGTCCCACAAGGAGGTCAACTGATTACTGTCCCACAGAGGAGGTCAACTGATTACTGTCCCACAGAGGAGGTCAACTGATTACTGTCCCACAGAGGAGGTCAACTGATTACTGTCCCACAGAGGAGGTCAACTGATTACTGTCCCACAGAGGAGGTCAACTGATTACTGTCCCACAGAGGAGGTCAACTGATTACTGTCCCACAGAGGAGGTCAACTGATTACTGTCCCTCAGAGGAGGTCAACTGATTACTGTCCCACAGAGGAGGTCAACTGATTACTGTCCCACAGAGGAGGTCAACTGATTACTGTCCCACAGAGGAGGTCAACTGATTACTGTCCCACAGAGGAGGTCAACTGATTACTGTCCCACAGAGGAGGTCAACTGATTACTGTCCCACAGAGGAGGTCAACTGATTACTGTCCCACAGAGGAGGTCAACTGATTACTGTCCCACAGAGGAGGTCAACTGATTACTGTCCCTCAGAGGAGGTCAACTGATTACTGTCCCACAGAGGAGGTCAACTGATTACTGTCCCTCAGAGAGGTCAACTGATTACTGTCCCTCAGAGGAGGTCAACTGATTACTGTCCCACAGAGGAGGTCAACTGATTACTGTCCCTCAGAGGAGGTCAACTGATTACTGTCCCACAGAGGAGGTCAACTGATTACTGTCCCACAGAGGAGGTCAACTGATTACTGTCCCACAGAGGAGGTCAACTGATTACTGTCCCACAGAGGAGGTCAACTGATTACTGTCCCACAGAGGAGGTCAACTGATTACTGTCCCACAGAGGAGGTCAACTGATTACTGTCCCTCAGAGGAGTCAACTGATTACTGTCCCACAGAGGAGGTCAACTGATTACTGTCCCACAGAGGAGGTCAACTGATTACTGTCCCACAGAGGAGGTCAACTGATTACTGTCCCTCAGAGGAGGTCAACTGATTACTGTCCCACAGAGGAGGTCAACTGATTACTGTCCCACAGAGGAGGTCAACTGGTTACTGTCCCACAGAGGAGGTCAACTGATTACTGTCCCACAGAGGAGGTCAACTGATTACTGTCCCACAGAGGAGGTCAACTGATTACTGTCCCACAGAGGAGATCAACTGATTGCTGTCCCACAGAGGAGGTCAACTGATTGCTGTCCCACAGAGGAGGTCAACTGATTACTGTCCCACAGAGGAGGTCAACTGATTGCTGTCCCACAGAGGAGGTCAACTGATTGCTGTCCCACAGAGGAGGTCAACTGATTACTGTCCCACAGAGGAGGTCAACTGATTACTGTCCCACAGAGGAGGTCAACTGATTGGTGTCCCACAGAGGAGGTCAACTGATTGCTGTCCCACAGAGGAGGTCAACTGATTACTGTCCCACAGAGGAGGTCAACTGATTACTGTCCCACAGAGGAGGTCAACTGATTGCTGTCCCACAGAGGAGGTCAACTGATTGCTGTCCCACAGAGGAGGTCAACTGATTACGTCCCACAGAGGAGGTCAACTGATTGCTGTCCCACAGAGGAGGTCAACTGATTACTGTCCCACAGAGGAGGTCAACTGATTGCTGTCCCACAGAGGAGGTCAACTGATTACTGTCCCTCAGAGGAGGTCAACTGATTCTGTCCCCAGAGGAGGTCAACTGATTGCTGTCCCACAGAGGAGGTCAACTGATTACTGTCCCACAGAGGAGGTCAACTGATTACTGTCCCACAGAGGAGGTCAACTGGTTACTGTCCCACAGAGGAGGTCAACTGATTACTGTCCCACAGAGGAGGTCAACTGGTTACTGTCCCACAGAGGAGGTCAACTGATTACTGTCCCACAGAGGAGGTCAACTGATTGCTGTGTCATTAGTCCTTCGTTTTATAGGTGTGGCGAAGTTCCATTATAATTTCTATTGTGAAATGTAAGTTTTGAATGGATCACAACTATCTATACAGTTATACGTAAATGCAAATTGGCTAACCTTTCAACCTGCATGGTTGGTTAACCTTTCAACCTGCATGGTTGGTTAACTTTTCAATCTGCATGGTTGGTTAACCTTTCAGCCTGCATGGTTGGTTAACCTTTCAACCTGCATGGTTGGTTAACCTCTCAGCCTGCATGGTTGGTTAACCTTTCAACCTGCATGGTTGGTTAATCTTTCAGCCTGCATGGTTGGTTAACCTTTCAACCTGCATGGTTGGTTAACCTTTCAACCTGCATGGTTTGTTAACCTTTCAACCTGCATGGTTGGTTAACCTTTCAACCTGCATGGTTTAACCTTTCAACCTGCATGGTTGGTTAACCTTTCAACCTGCATGGTTGGTTAATCTTTCAACCTGCATGGTTTAACCTTTCAACCTGCATGGTTGGTTAACCTTTCAACCTGCATGGTTTAACCTTTCAACCTGCATGGTTGGTTAACCTTTCAACCTGCATGGTTTAACCTTTCAACCTGCATGGTTGGTAAACCTTTCAACCTGCATGGTTGGTTAATCTTTCAGCCTGCATGGTTGGTTAACCTTTCAACCTGCATGGTTTGTTAACCTTTCAACGTGCATGGTTTGTTAACCTTTCAACCTGCATGGTTTGTTAACCTTTCAACCTGCATGGTTGGTTAACCTTTCAACCTGCATGGTTTGTTAACCTTTCAACCTGCATGGTTGGTTAACCTTTCAACCTGCATGGTTTGTTAACCTTTCAACCTGCATGGTTGGTTAACCTTTCAACCTGCATGGTTTAACCTTTCAACCTGCATGGTTTGTTAACCTTTCAACCTGCATGGTTTGTGAACCTTTCAACCTGCATGGTTGGTTAACCTTTCAATCTGCATGGTTTTTTAACCTTTCAGCCTGCATGGTTGGTTAACCTTTCAGCCTGCATGGTTGGTTAACCTTTCAACCTGCATGGTTGGTTAACCTTTCAACCTGCATGGTTGGTTAACCTTTCAACCTGCATGGTTGGTTAATCTTTCAGCCTGCATGGTAGGTTAACCTTTCAACCTGCATGGTTGGTTAACCTTTCAGCCTGCATGGTTGGTTAACCTTTCAGCCTGCATGGTTGGTTAACCTTTCAGCCTGCAGGGTTTGGGTTTTAATCTTTCAGCCTGCACGGTTGGTTAACCTTTCAACCTGCATGGTTGGTTAACCTTTCAACCTGCAGGGTTGGTTAACCTTTCACCTGCATGGTGGGTTTAACCTTTCAACCTGATGGTTGGTTAACCTTTCAACCTGCATGGTTGGTTAACCTTTCAACCTGCATGGTTTGTTAACCTTTCAACCTGCATGGTTGGTTAACCTTTCAACCTGCATGGTTTGTTAACCTTTCAACCTGCATGGTTGGTTAACCTTTCAGCCTGCATGGTTGGTTAATCTTTCAGCCTGCACGGTTGGTTAACCTTTCAACCTGCATGGTTGGTTAACCTTTCAACCTGCATGGTTGGTTAACCTTTCAGGCTGCATGGTTGGTTAACCTTTCAGCCTGCATGGTTGGTTAACCTTTCAGCCTGCATGGTTGGTTAACCTTTCAGGCTGCATGGTTGGTTAACCTTTCAGCCTGCATGGTTGGTTGCCTTTTTAGCAGCTGCTGTCTCTAGAGATGACGTCAGCATGTCAATGATGCTGGCGATTAAGATGAACGAAAATTACCTATAATTTCATGGGTTTTTTTTCTTATAATTTCTTAAAACGGAGGTGGTCTATGATTTTTTTATTATTTTTTTTTTGATTGGTTTGGTGGTCCGTGAACTATTATGACTATAGAGGCAATGATCTGAGTAATTTGGGACTGAACGTGCTTCAGTTAGTGTTGTACGTGATCAGTAATTAGCGAACTGCTACGTGACGTTTAATTACCGAAACAGTTAATACTGGAATATGTGAGACTCACTCACTCACACACACACACACACACACACACACACACACACACACACACACACACACACACACACACACACACACACACCACACACACACACACACACCACACACACCCCCACACACACACACACACACACCACCACACGCACCACACACACCACTCACACCACTCAAACCGCGCACACACACACACCACACACCACTCAAACCACACACACCACACACACACCACACACACACACCACACCACACACAACACACACACACACACACACACACACACACCACACACACACAAACACGCACACACACACGCACACCACGCACACACACCACTCAAACCACACACACACCCACACACACACACCACTCACACACACACACACACACACACACACACACACACACACACACACACCCCACACACACACAAAACAGGAACAAGTGGAAGGACAAGCACACCCTCCAGAAACACCTGCAGAAGGACCCCAGCCACGACACCCCAAGGCAACTGAACAATCCAAACCAATCATCACACACCGATCCCTCTGTTCCCACCCCCCGCACCACAGTTACCCGTATTAGAACCCAAGTTGAAGGTTTGGTACACAAATGCAGATGGATTAACGAATAAACATGAGGAATGGCAAGAAAGAATCAATGAGAAGTCCCCAGACATCATAGCAGTTACAGAGACAAAATTCACGGGGACAATAACAGATGCAATCTTCCCACCAGGATACCAGATCATGAGGAAAGATAGAAGGGGCAGAGGGGGAGGTGGGGTTGCTCTGCTAGTAAAAAACAGATGGAAATTCGAGAAAATGGAAGGCATAGATGAGAAGGGAGAAAGAGACTACATAGTAGGTACACTTCAGTCTGCGGAACACAAGGTGGTCATTGCAGTGATGTATAATCCACCACAGAACTGCAGGAGGCCAAGAGAGGAATATGAAGAGAGCAACAGAGCAATGGTGGACACACTTGCTGAGGTGGCAAGAACAGCTCACTCCAGCAGAGCAAAGTTGCTGGTTATGGGGGATTTCAACCACAGGGAGATTGACTGGGAAAACCTGGAGCCACATGGGGGTCCCGAAACATGGAGAGCCAAGATGATGGACGTGGTGCTGGAAAACCACATGCACCAACATGTTAAGGACACTATCAGAGTGAGAGGGGAGGATGAACCAGCAAGATTGGACCTTGTGTTCACCCTGGGCAGTTCAGACATTGAGGACATCACGTATTAGAGTCCCCTAGGAGCTAGCGACCTTCCTGCAGGAGGTCCCATGGGACAGAGAACTGGCAGGAAAGCCGGTAAATGAAATGATGGAATATGTAACAACAAAATGCAAGGAGGCAGTGGAAAGGTTTATTCCCAAGGGCAACAGAAACAACGAGAAGACCAGAACGAGCCCCTGGTTTACCTGACGGTGTAAGGAGGCAAAAACAAAGTGCAATAGAGAATGGAAAAAGTACAGAAGGCAGAGAACACACGAAAATAGGGAGATCAGTCGCAGAGCCAGGAATGAGTACGCACAGGTAAGGAGGGAGGCCCAGCGACAGTATGAAAATGACATAGCATCGAAAATCAAGACTGACCCAAAACTGTTGTATAGCCACATCAGGAGGAAGACAACAGTCAAAGACCAGGTGATCAGATTAAGGACAGAAGGGGGAGAACTCACAAGAAATGATCAGGAGGTATGTGAGGAGCTAAACAGGAGATTTAAGGAAGTTTTTACAGTAGAGACAGGAAGGACTGTGGGAAGTCAGTTCAGAAGGAAACATCAAGAGGGAATATACCACCAAGTGTTGGATGACATACAAACAACCGAGGAGGAGGTGAAGAAGCTATGTGACCTTGATACCTCAAAGGCGATGGGACCGGACATCTCCTCATGGGTCCTTAGAGAAGGAGCAGAGATGCTGTGCGTGCCTCTAGCCACAATCTTCAACACATCCCTTGAAACTGGGCAACTACCTGAGAAATGGAAGACAGCAAATGTAGTCCCCATATTTAAGAAAGGAAACAGAAACGAGGCGCTAAACTACAGACCTGTGTCTCTGACATGTATTGTGCGCAAAGTCACGGAGAAGATTATCAGGAGAGTGGTCGAACACCTGGAACGGAACAAGATTATAAATGAAAACAAGCATGGGTTCATGGAAGGCAAATCTTGTATCACAAACCTCCTGGAGTTTTATGACAAGGTAACAGAAGTAAGACACGAGATAGAGGGGTGGGTTGATTGAGTTTTCCTAGACTGCAGGAAGGCCTTTGACACAGTTCCCCACAAGAGATTAGTGCAGAAGCTGGAGGATCAGGCGCATGTAACAGGGAGGGCACTGCAGTGGATCAGGGAATACCTGACAGGGAGGCAGCAACGAGTTATGGTACGTGAAGAGGTATCACAGTGGGCGCCTGTGACGAGCGGGGTCCCACAGGGGTCAGTTCTAGGGCCAGTGCTATTTTTGATATATGCGAACGACATGATGAAAGGAACAGACTCTGAAGTGTCCCTATTCGCAGATGATGTGAAGTTGATGAGAAAAATTAAATCGGATGAGGATGAGGCAGGACTGCAAAGAGACCTGGACAGGCTGGACATGTGGTCCAGAAACTGGCTTCTCGAATTCAATCCTGCCAAATGCAAAGTCATGAAGATTGGGGAGGGGCAAAGAAGACCGCAGACAGAGTATAGGCTAGGTGGACAAAGACTACAAACCTCACTCAGGGAGAAAGACCTCGGGGTGACCATAACACCGAGCACGTCACCGGAGGCACACATCAACCAAATAACTGCTGCAGCATATGGGCGCCTGGCAAACCTGAGAATAGCGTTCCGATACCTAAATAAGGAATCGTTCAAGACACTGTACACTGTGTATGTTAGACCCATACTGGAGTATGCAGCACCAGTCTGGAACCCACACCTGGTCAAGCACGTCAAGAAGTTAGAGAAAGTACAAAGGTTTGCAACAAGGCTAGTCCCAGAGCTCAGGGGAATGTCGTACGAGGAAAGGTTGAGGGAAATCGGACTGACGACACTGGAGGACAGAAGGGTCAGGGGAGACATGATAATGACATACAAGATACTGCGGGGAATAGATAAGGTGGACAGAGATATGATGTTCCAGAGAGGGGGACACAGAAACAAGGGGTCACAACTGGAAGCTGAAGACTCAGACGAGTCACAGGGACGTTAGGAAGTATTTCTTCAGTCATAGAGTCGTCAGGAAGTGGAATAGCCTAGCAAGTGAAGTAGTGGAGGCAGGAACCATACATAGTTTTAAGAAGAGGTATGATAAAGCTCAGGAAGCAGAGAGAGGACCTAGTAGCAATCAGTGAAGAGGCGGGGCCAGGAGCTGAGTCTCGACCCCTGCAACCACAATTAGGTGAGTACAATTAGGTGAGTACACACACACACACACAATCACAAGCGGGGTGCCTCAAGTTCGGTATTAGGACCAGTACTGTTTCTAGTTTAATAATGAATCTTTATTTACTAGAAGTACATGTAAAAGGTATACAGATCATAGCCGACACCAATGACATACTAGTATATAGAAAGCCGCTTGTTATGCTGAGCATTTCCCGCAAATTACGTCAGTTTTGTCCCAGGATGCGACCCACACCAGTCAACTAAAACCCAGGTACCATTTTACTGGTGGGTGAACATAGACAACCGGTGTAAAGAAACACGCGCACTGTTTCTATCCTCGCTGGGAATCGAATCCAGACCCCGCCGTGTGAAGCGAGAGCTTTAACCACCAAGCCACGGGGCCTGGTGAATGACATTCCAGACGGGGTTGAGTCGAATGTATCCCTGTTCACTGATGTAATAATAATGAGAAGAATAACAAGAAATGAGAACAAGGAAAGGATACAATCGGATCTGGACAAACTGCAGGGTTGATCAGATAAGTGGTTTCTTAAATTCAATCCCAGTAAATGCAAGGTCATGAAGACCGAGGAAGGGGCCAGGAGGTAGAACATGGTGTATAGTCTCATGGAGGACAGAGGTTGTAGACCTCAGAGAGAAAGATCTAGGAGCGAGTATAGTGCCAAAAATATAGCTTGAAGACTTTCATTAATAGAATAACCTATGCAGCCAATAATCGCCGGGCAAGTCAAAGAGAGGCTTTCAGGGACTCAACAGTCCTTCCGGGTGCTTTATAAAATGTCAGGCCCATCGGGGAGTACGCAGCATCAGTATAGAGCCCACATCAGTGCAAGCATGTTAAGAAACTGGAGAAAGTGTAGAGTAGCAAGAGGTATAAGCTATGAGGAGAGGTTAACCCAACTGAATCTAAAGACAGAGGGTAGAAGAACCAGGGGAGATAACACACAAACTACTCAGAATTGATAACACAGAACAGGGAGAAGCTATTTGAAATGTGAGAAACAGGAACAACAGGACACGGCAGGAAGTTAAAGATAACAATGAGCCATAGGGGTGTTAGGAAGTATTTATTCATGCTCAGCGTGGTTTGAGAGTATTATGATGTAGGTGAAATGAAGGCAGGCTCCATACACAGGTTTAAGAACAGGTATGATAATGCCCACGAGACTAGGCGGGAATGAATCTGGCAAGCGGCAAATTGAGAGGGGGGTCAAGCGCGCGCGCACACACATACACACATACACACACACACACACACACACACACACACACACACACACACACACCACACACACACCTAGCCAAGCACGTAAGGAAATTAGAGAAAGTGCAAAGTTTTCAGCAAGACTAGTCCCGGAGCTAAGGGTCATGTCCTACGAGGAGAGGTTAAGGGAAACTGACTTGACGACACTGGAGGACAGGAGAAATAGGGATGATATGATAACGACATATAAAATACTGAGAGGAATCGACAAGGTGGACAGAGACAGGATGTTCCAGAGATAGGACACAGCAACAAGGGGTCACAGTTGGAAGTTGAAGACTCACAGAGATGTTAGGAAGTATTTCTTCAGTCACAGAGTTGTCAGGAAGTGGAATAGTCTGGGAAGTGATGTAGGGGAGGCAGGATCCATACATAGCTTTAAGAAGAGGTATAATAAAGCTCATGGAGCAGGAAGAGTGATCTAGTAGCGACCAGTGAAGAGGCGGGACCAGGAGCTGTGAATCGACCCATGCAACCACAACTAGGTGAGTACACAAAACACACACACACACACATACATACATACATACACACACACACACACACACACACACACACACACACACACACACACACACACACACACACACACACAGGGACGTTAGGAAGTACTTCTTCAGAGTCGTCAGGAAGTGGAATAGCCTAGCAAGTGAAGTAGTGGAGGCAGGAACCATACATAGTTTTAAGAAGAGGTATGACATAGCTCAGGGAGCAGAGAGAGAGAGAGGACCTAGTAGCGTTCAGTGAAGAGGCGGGGCCAGGAGCTGAGTGTTGACCCCTGCAGCCACAATTAGGTGAGTACAACACACACACACACATACACAACGCACAAAACACACACACGCACACACACAACACACACACGCACACCACACTCGACAACCACCACACTCACACAACCACACACACACACACCACACACATACAACACATACACACACACACACACACACACACACACACACACACACACACACACACCACACTCACACACACCACACTCACACACCACACACACACACACACACCACACTCACACACCACACACACACACACACACACACACACACACACACACACACACACACACACACACACACACACCAGCTGGCTCAACTAGCATCAAGTCATCAACACAAGTGACTTCTCACTAGGTATTACGTAGACGGAAGTGACTTGGAGCCACTCTGTACTCACGGTTGTCTGTAACTGTAGTCTCCACTTGGAGCCACTCTGTACTCACGGTTGTCTGTAACTGTAGTCTCCACTTGGAGCCACTCTGTACTCACGGTTGTCTGTAACTGTAGTCTCCACTTGAGCCACTCTGTACTCACGGTTGTCTGTAACTGTAGTCTCCAGCGACAAGACACGTTACAGAATAAGCTTTTTTCAAAGAGCGAAACATAACGTGATAAAGCTCTACACAGAGCGAAACTACGTCACAATAAAAGTTAATTGTACACTTTTCTTTAATGCTAGCGAGAGGACACTGTGTTCACCAGTCTAGAATATTTAGCAACAAGTTAGGAAAGACACAATAACACCACCACCTCTAGTAATCATTAACACCGAATGACCTTACTAAGAGTACTAAACAATAGTACAACCCACATGTACACACACACATAGAATCAAGGGAGGATCTGTATGAAGAATTGAGACACTTATGCAACACATGTGAATCTTTATTGAAGAAACGTTTCGCCACACAGTGGCTTCATCAGTCCAATACAAAGTAGAAATGGGTAAGGAGAGGTGGAGTTTCAGTCCCTCAGCCTGGAATCGATGTGTTCAGTCCATCACTCATGTAGGAAGTACAGCATAGGGCCAGAGAAGTGGCTTATATACTGCAGTCAGGTGAGTAGAAGCAGAAGGAGGCGGGATCACAGTGGGACCTGCCACTAGTGTAAGTAGGTCTTCGTCCAAAGGTTGGGTAAATGTTGAAGAATTCTTTGTATCAAGATCCCATGATGCTTGCAGTGTGTGACAGGTGTGATGAATGGTACTGTACTGTACTTCGTACAAGAGTGATGGAGTGAACACATCGATTCCAGGCTGAAGGACCCACTACCTCAAACTCCTCCTCTCCTTATACCTTCCTGCTTTGTACTGGACTGATGAAGCCACTGTATGGCAAAACGTTTCTTCAATAAAGATTCCCATATGTTGCATAAGTATGTGTGTATATTCTTCAACTTGTCGGTTTTCAAAACCATTCATCACAGGATATGTATATTTTGGCATCAGATGATGTACTCTGGGAGCTGCTTGAAGATGGTTATGGTACCGTCTCTCTCTCTCTCTCTCTCTCTCTCTCTCTCTCTCTCTCTCTCTCTCTCTCTCTCTCTCTCTCTCACTTCTAACTAGTAGCTAATCATCTGTGACATCTTCACTGCAAGACAATCTTCCTCCTTTGTAACCCAGAGTCCATTACTTTTCCCTTCATATGGTTAGACACACCTCAGATGACTCACGAAATCGTAATGACACGATTGCAAACAAACCATACCACGGGCGGGGATAGAACCCACGGTCAGTCTCAGCTCATAATTAATAAATTAGATTTTAACAAGCATTCTTTCCCTCTTGTATGCAATTATAAATACAGTACCATCAACTGTAACCAATGATTTTTGTCAAAGTATTGTATCGTCTTGAAAGGATGACGACACCTGAATGTGCGGCCCGTGGCCTTGTCGCTAAAGCTCTCGCTTCACACAGCGAGGATCCGGGTTCGATTCCCGGTCAGAGTAGAAACACTGGGCGTGTTTCCTTACACCGGCTGTCTGTGTTTCCCATCAGTAAAATGGGTACCTGGGTGTCAGTCGAACTGGTGTGGGTCGCATCGTGGGACAAAACTGACCTAATTTGCGGGAAATGCTCAGCATAACAAGCGACTTTCTATATATTAGTATGTCACTGATGTCAGATAGGCCTGTATACCTTGTACATGTACTTGTGGTAAATAAACATATATTATTATTATTATGTGTATGAGAGAAGCATGTAGTGAGGCAAGTGTTCCGGTGGACCACTGACAACATCCACCTCCATGAGGACAAATTTCAGTTACTTCGCCATGTAAAAATTGAGGAAATAAAAACTAGAGCGGCGTATTAAATTAACTATACTCAATCAACAGAGAGAAAAACTAAGACGAGGGACTAAAGAATGATAATGTTAGGTGGAAGTTTCAAGAATTACAAAGGTGTTATCACAACCCCGAGGAAAATGATAGGATACATAACTAGAACCTTAAAAACAAGAGATGTAAGAATATCCTCACTGTCTTGACAAGTGATTTGTTCTAGGCTGGAATACTGTTGTATAATAACAACCAGATCTGGAGAATGTGCCGAGAGCCTTTACTGCTCGCATAATTTCAACAAGCGCCTAAATTACTTGGAATGCTTGAAACCGGTTGATCTTGGAACGTAGATAAGGATATAATCTACAACTGGAAAATTCTAGAACTGGTCACGTATCTACACGCGAAAATCACTCACTACAAGTGCTTGAGGAACGACAGACGGTGCAAAATACTCCGATCAAAAGCAGAATTGCCATGAGTACACTAAGACAGAGAACTCAGTGTGAAAGGACCAAGACTTTTCAACACCTTCCCTCCATTACATAAGGGAAATTGCCAACAAATCCTAGTCATAAGGAAACTATAAGTTAATTCCTGATCAGCCGGGCTGTGATGCACATGTTGGCCCAACAGCCTGGTTGATCAGGCCATTCACTGGGAGGCCTGGTCTGGTACCAGGGAGATACCACCGTCCAGCCAAGTGAGTGTGAAACGGAAACCTGTAATTATTTTACGCAATGATATTACTGGTGTCTCTCACACTCCCGCAAGATAACAGGTGTATCTCGCTACTTCCACCTACACTTAGGTCACACTACACATGTATGTACACCTGTGTGTGTACACATCTATCTCAATTTTCTTCTATTTTCTTAATGGTTCTTATTTATTTCCTTTCATCTCCACAAGAAGTGGAAAAGAATCCTTCCTCCATAAGCCACGCGTGTCGTAAGAGGCGACTAAAATGCCGGGAGCAAGAGGATAGTAACTCCTTCATCCTGCATAAACTGCTAAATGTAAAAAGAAGAAAAACTTCATATTTTTCTTTTAACTAAATTCTGCAATATATATCCCAGGTTACACAAATAACCCGCACATAAAAGAGAGAAGCTTACTGCGACGTTTCGGTCGACTTGGACCATTTACAAAGTCACACTGTGACTTTGTAAATGGTCCAAGTCGGACCGAAACGTCGTCGTAAGCTTCTCCTTTTATGTGCGGGTTATTTGTGTATCGTTCCAGTCACGGTATTGTGCCTTTTTTGTTATTTATATCCGAGGTTACTCAATATTAATATTAATATTTTTTTCATAATGTTCAGACTGAATTTTGCAGTGATATGGCAAAAACTAATTTTCGCTCTGCTGCTTCGGCAGAAAACGCTCTTGCATTTTTAGACCAAACTTAATAATTCGGCTTATTCGGCACGACACACACAAATATATATATATATATATATATATATATATATATATATATATATTATATATATATATATATATATATGCAATAAGATTGTTCCTTAAAATGTGAATAGTCACGAAAGCGCTTGAATTTCAGAATTATCTGACAGGGCTGTTTTATTATAATACATATAATATATATATATATATAATATTATATATATATTTGAATTTATATATATTATTATAATGGTGTGTATGTTTAGACATGATGTCCAGTAGCACTGGACGTGTCACTCCTGATGCGGACACATACGTGGCTGCGGCAAGCTACAGGACTAATGTCCTCCAGTTTGGAATACCAGTCACACAAGATGTGTATATGATGTATGTGACACTGATGGTTCAGTGGTCTAGGGCGTCTTGGAATTTTAACATTCTATTCAGGTGGCGAGTTAAAGTATCGGGGGGTTCGATTCCCAGCCAGTGTAGTTTATTTGCTAAAAACCACTTGTTCGTGTGTGGGTGTGTATATATATAGCTTAAGAAGGGGTGTGTAATAACACAATGTTCAATGAAGAAAAGCTTCAATTACTCCGATATGAAAAACGTGAAGAAACTAAACCTATATCAGAGTATAAAACAAATTCCATTCACACAATAGAGCGATACAACAAATGTGAAGGACCTGGGAGTGATAATATCAGAGGATCTCACTTTCAAAGACAACAATAACGTATTTACCTCATCTGCTAGAAAAATTCTAGGATGGATAATGATAACCTTCAAAACTAGTGATGAAAAGCCCATGATATTTCTCTTCCAATCGCTTGTGCTCTCTAGGCTGGAATACTGCTGTACACTAACTGCCCCTTTCAAGGCAGGCGAAATTGCTGACCTGGAGAATGTACAGAGAGCCTTTACGACACACACAAGTACGATAAAGCACCTAAATCACTGGGAAGGAAAATTACTCCCTACGAAAACAAAAGACTCTGCAGATGCAACATCCCCCCCGAATGAAAAAGCAGGTGTGCCACGAATACAATAACAAATAAGTGTCAGGGGCCCAAGACTGCTCAACTGCCTACCAGCATACATAAGGGTGATTACCAAAAGACCCCTGGCTGTCTTCAAGGCGGCGTTGGCCAGGCACCTAAAGTCAGTATCTGATTAACAGGGCTGTGCTTCGTACGTCGGTTTATGTGCGGCCTGCAGCAACAACCTGGTTGATCAGGCCCTGATCCACCACGAGGCCTGGTCACGAACCGGGAAGCGGGGGCGTTGATCCCCAAAACTCTCTCCAGGTATATTCCTGATATGGTTCTCTATAATATATATATATATATATATATATATATATATATAATATATATATATATATATATATATATAATATATAATTATATATATATATGGATGGGAGTTTTAAGAGAAGTGAATGCTCGGGTGTTGGGGAAAGTTGTGGGATTGGAACATAAAGAATCTAACACAAGGTAAGAGATGTCACAGTTGCTTTCTGCTGATGACACTGTGCTTTTGGGAGATTCGGAAAAGAAGTTGCAGAAGTTGCTGGACGAGTGTGGTAAGGTATGTAAAAGAGGAAAATTAAAAGTAATCATTGGAAAGAGCAAGGTAAAGAGGGTAACAAAAAAAATTAGGTAATGAAAGATTGGATATTAGATTGGAGGGAGAGAGTGTGGAGGAAGTGATTGTATTGAGATATCTGGGAGTGGACTTACCAGCAAATGGGTCTATGAAAGACGAGGTGAATCATAGAATTGATGAGAGACAGAAGGCGAGCAGAGCCCTGAGGAATCTGTGGAGGCAAAGAACGTTACCCATGGAAGCAATTAGGAGAATGTATGAGAGTATAGTGGTACCAACACTCTTAAAAGAGTGTGAAGCATGGGTTGTGAATGTTGCATCAACGAGCAGGCTGGAAGCAATGATGTCGTGTCTGAGGGCAATTTGTGGTATGAATATTATGCAGAGAATCCGTAGCTTGGAGATTAGGAGATGCGGGGTTACTAAAAGTATTATCCAGAGGGCTGAGGAGGGATTGTTGAGGTTGTTCACACATTGACAGAGGACGGAACAAAACAGGATGACTTGCAGAACGTGTAAATCTGTAATGAGGGAAAGCAGGGTAGGGGCCGTCACAGGAAAGACTGGAGGGAGGGGTAAAGGAGGTCATGTGTGAGAGAGGCTTATAGATCAAGCATGTGTGAGTGAATTAGATGGGATTGAAGACAAATGGTTTTTATGACTTGACGTGCTGTTGGAGTGTGAGCGAGGTAACATTTATGAAACGATTCAGGGAAACCAGTTAGCCGGACTTAAGTCCTGGGGGTGGAAAATACGGCGCCCTTCTGGCAAGATAGTGATGGTGTGAATGATGAGTGTTTCTCCTCTTTTGGGTCACCTTACCTCGGTGGGAGACAGCCGGTTTGTTGAAATTAATATATATATTATTGTATCCACGAACGAGTGGTATTAATAACAACACTGCGACTAGCCAAAGAGTCGAACCCATGCTGCTTGTCTTGCCTCATGGTGAGCGAAAAACACGACGCTCTAGTCCACGGGACTACACAATTCTCAAGAATGACGCACCCAGCCAACAAACGGATTCGAACCCATGTTGTATTAGCCCCCCTCATGGTGAGCGGGCTAAAACAACCTGGGCTCGAATCATCGGTAGTCGCAGTGTTGTTATTGATTAAATACCACTTGTTCGTGTTACAAAATAATATATATATAATATTTTTTTTTTCAACAAGTCGGTCGTCTCCCACCGAGGCAGGGTGACCCAAAAAAAGAAAGAAAATCCCCAAAAAGAAAATACTTTCATCATCATTCAACACTTTCACCACACTCACACATTATCACTGCTTTTGCAGAGGTGCTCAGAATATAACAGTTTAGAAGCATATACGTATAGAGATACACAACATATCCCTCCAAACTGCAATATCCCAAACCCCTAATTTAAAGTGCAGGCATTGTACTTCCCATTTCCAGGACTCAAGTCCGACTATATGAAAATAACCGGTTTCCCTGAATCCCTTCACTAAATATTACCCTGCTCAACACTCCAACAGATCGTCAGGTCCCAAGTATCATTCGTCTCCATTCACTCGTATCTAACACGCTCATGCACGCTTGCTGGAAGTCCAAGCCCCTCACCCACAAAACCTCCTTTACCCCCTCTTTCCAACCCTTTCGAGACGACCCCTACCCCTCTTTCCTTCCCTATAGATTTATATGCTTTCCATGTCATTCTACTTTGATCCATTCTCTCTAAATGACCAAACCACCTCAACAACCCCTCTCTGCCCTCTGACTAATGCTTTTATTAAATCCACACCTTCTCCTAATTTCCACACTCCGAATTTTCTGCATAATATTTACACCACACATTGCCCTTAGACAGGACATCTCCACTGCCTCCAACCGTCTCCTCGCTGCTGCATTTACCACCCAAGCTTCACATCCATATAAGAGTGTTGGTACTACTATACTTTCATACATTCCCTTCTTTGCCTCCATAGATAACGTTTTTTGACTCCACATATACCTCAACGCACCACTCACCTTTTTTCCCTCATCAATTCTATGATTAACCTCCATCCTTCATAAATCCATCCGCCGACACGTCAACTCCCAAGTATCTGAAAACATTCACTTCTCCATACTCCTCCTCCCCAATTTGATATCCAATTTTTTCTTTATCTAAATCATTTGATACCCTCATCACCTTACTCTTTTCTATGTTCACTTTCAACTTTCTACCTTTACACACATTCTCAAACTCATCCACTAACATTTGCAATTTTCTTTAGAATCTCCCATAAGCACAGTATCATCAGCAAAAAGTAACTGTGTCAATTCCCATTTTGAATTTGATTCCCCATAATTTAATCCCACCCCTCTCCCGAACACCCTAGCATTTACTTCTTTTACAACCCCATCTATAAATATATTAAACAACCATGGTGACATTACACATCCCTGTCTAAGACCTACTTTTACCGGGAAGTATTCTCCCTCTTTTCTACACACCCTAACCTGAGCCTCACTATCCTCATAAAAGCTTCTTTACAGCATTTAGTAACTTACCACCTATTCCATATACTTGCAACATCTGCCACATTGCTCCTCTATCCACTCTATCATATGCCTTTTCTAATCCATAAATGCAATAAAAACTTCCCTACCTTTATCTAAATACTGTTCACATATATGCTTCAATGTAAACACTTGATCTACACATCCCCTACCCACTCTGAAACCTCCTTGTTCGTCCGCAATTCTACATTCTGTCTTACCTCTAATTCTTTCAATTATAACCCTACCGTATACTTTTCCTGGTATACTCAGTAAACTTATTCCTCTATAATTTTTTACAATCTCTTTTGTCCCCTTTCCCTTTATATAAAGGGACTATACATGCTCTCTGCCATGTATATATATATATATATATATATATATATATATATATATATATATATATATATATATATATATATATATATATATATAGGATGGGGTCCACCTCTGGTGTAAATTGTGGGACCCATAGCCTCGGAAAAGTGGATAAAAAGGCTTCAAGGATGAATATATATATATATATATATATATATATATTATATATATATATATATATATATATATATGTCGTGCCGAATAGGCAGAACTTGCGATCTTGGCTTAAATAGCAACGCTCATCTTGCCATATAGGACAAGTGAAAATTTGTGTATGCAATAATTTCGCCAAAATCATTCTGAACCTAACGAAAAAAAAAAATTTCACTGTGTTTAGTATTAAATTATTGTAAACAAATCTAAAATATATTTAGTTGGGTTAGGCTAAAATAAATTGTTCTTGTTATAATAAGGTTAGGTAAGTTTTCTAAGATTCTTTTGGTGCAAAATTAAAAATTTTTACAATAACATTAATGAAAAAAATTTATCTTTAAACGTATAAGAGAAAATTTCAGAAAGGACTTAATTTTAAATGAGTTCTTGCTAATTGACCAATTTTACATATTCGGCACGAATATGATGGTGGAATGATGAAGTAAAGGGTGTGATAAAAGAGAAAAAGGTAGCTTACGAGAGGTTTTTACAAAGCAGAAGTGTTATAAGAAGAGGAGAGTATATGGAGAGTAAAAGAAAGGTGAAGAGAGTGGTGAGAGAGTGCAAAAGGAGAGCAGATGAAAGAGTGGGAGAGGCACTGTCAAGAAATTTTAATGAAAATAAGAAAAAATTTTGGAGTGAGTTAAACAAGTTAAGAAAGCCTAGGGAAAGTATGGATTTGTCAGTTAAAAACAGAGTAGGGGAGTTAGTAGATGGGGAGATGGAGGTATTGGGTAGATGGCGAGAATATTTTGAGGAACTTTAAATGTTAAGGAAGAAAGGGAGGCGGTAATTTCATGCACTGGCCAGGGAGGTATACCATCTTTTAGGAGTGAAGAAGAGCAGACTGTAAGTGTGGTGGAGGTACGTGAGGCATTACGTAGAATGAAAGGGGTAAAGCAGCTGGAACTGATGGGATCATGACAGAAATGTTAAAAGCAGGGGGGGATATAGTGTTGGAGTGGTTGGTACTTTTGTTTAATAAATGTATGAAAGAGGGGAAGGTACCTAGGGATTGGCGGAGAGCATGTATAGTCCCTTTATATAAAGGGAAAGGGGACAAAAGAGATTGTAAAAATTATAGAGGAATAAGTTTACTGAGTATACCAGGAAAAGTATACGGTAGGGTTATAATTGAAAGAATTAGAGGTAAGACAGAATGTAGAATTGCGGACGAACAAGGAGGTTTCAGAGTGGGTAGGGGATGTGTAAAATCAAGTGTTTACATTGAAGCATATATGTGAACAGTATTTAGATAAAGGTAGGAAGTTTTTATTGCATTTATGGATTTAGAAAAGGTAATGATAGAGTGGATAGAGAGCAATGTGGCAGATGCTGCAAGTATATGGAATAGGTGGTAAGTTACTAAATGCTGTAAAGAGCTTTTATGAGGATAGTGAGGCTCAGGTTAGGGTGTGTAGAAAAGAGGGAGAATACTTCCCGGTAAAAGTAGGTCTTAGACAGGGATGTGAAAATTCACCATGGTTGTTTAATATATTTATAGATGGGGTTGTAAAAGAAGTAAATGCTAGGGTGTTCGGGAGAGGGGTGGGATTAAATTATTGGGAATCAAATTCAAAATGGGAATTGACACAGTTACTTTTTGCTGATGATACTGTGCTTATGGGAGATTCTAAAGAAAAATTGCAAAGGTTAGTGGATGAGTTTTGAGAATGTGTGTAAAGGTAGAAAGCTGAAAGTGAACATAGAAAAGAGTAAGGTGATGAGGGTACAAATGATTAGATAAAAAAAAATTTGGGATATCAAATTGGGAGGAGGAGTATGGAAGAAGTGAATGTTTTCAGATACTTGGGAGTTGACGTGTCGGCGGATGGATTTATGAAGGATGAGTTAATCATAAAATTTTGATGGGGGAAAAAAAAGGTGAGTGGTGCGTTGAGGTATATGTGGAGGGCCCAAAAAACGTTATCTATGGAGGCAAAGAAGGGGAAAGTATGAAAGTATAGTAGTACCAACACTCTTATATGGATGTGAAGCCCTTGGGGGGTAAATGCAGCAGCGAGGAGACGGGTTTGGGGGCAGTGGGAGATGTCCTGTCTAAGGGCAATGTGTGGTTTTAAATATTATGCAGAAAATTCGGAGTGTGGAAATTAGGAGAAGGTGTGGAGTTAATAAAAGCATTAGTCAGAGGGCAGAAGAGGGGGTTTTTGAGGTGGTTTGGTCATTTAGAGAGAATGGATCAAAGTAGAATGACATGGAAAGCATATAAATCTATAGGGGGAAGGGAAAAAGGGGTAGGGGGCGTCCTCGAAAGGGTTGGAAAGAGGGGGTAAAGGAGGTTTTTGTGGGTGAGGGGGGTTGACTTCCAGCAAGCGGCATGAGCGTTGTTAGATACGAGTGAATGGAGACGAATGATACTTGGGGCCTGACGATCTGTTGGAGTGTGAGCAGGGTAATATTTGTGAAGGGATTCGGGAAACCCGGGTTATTTTATATAGTGGGACTTGAGTCCGGGAAAATTGGAAGTACAACCCTGCACTTTAAAGGGGGGGGTTTGGGATATTGGCAGTTTGGGGGGATATGTTTGTATCTTTATATGAATGCTTCTAAACAGTTGATTCTGGCACCCTGCAAAAACAGTGATAAGTGCGATGGGGTTTGAAAGTGTTGAAGAGATGAAAGTATTTTTTTTTTTGGGGATTTTTTTTTTTTTTTTTGGGGCCCCCCCTCGGGGGAGACGACGACTTGTTGAAAAAAAAAAAAAAAATATTAATAATATATAATATATATAAATATATATATATATTATATATATATAATAATATATAAGTATATATATAAGAAATTTGAGTCCCCCATCAATCTGATATTGAATTTCTATTGCCTAAATAATTTATAAAATAATAATAAAATAATAAAAAAATCAATTATATTAATAGCATATTGGTGATAAAGTGTCGAGTGGTTGACATTACGGGTATTCGGTTTAAATCTCGTTTGGGTTGACTACAGAACTCTTATTTTTGTCTCTTTAATGAGAGACACCGCACGCTTTTACCAGGGCCCGTTCTTGACAGTAAGTGGGGAGGGGGGGGAGGATTTAGGGAGGGGTGGGGATGATGGGAAGGGCTTGTGAGGATGGGGGGGGGGACCATGGGGGGGTAGGGAAGGGGGGGAAAGGGTTGGAATTTAAAGGAAAGCTTGCTGAATAACTCACTCATCAGACCTGAATCTTTCAAGTCATAATATTGTTGCATAAAAACAACAGATCACTTCAAACAGGTGGGGACAAATTATATAAAGCGAGGGATGAGAATGTGGGCCGTCCATACAGAGATCATCCCACAGGTGAACAAACTCTACTGAATTTTAAAAAATTTATCGACCAGCCAATGATTCTTGGTTGTTGTTATTTCCTGGGAATATGCTGGCGAAATGCCGGGAAATGATGAGATTTTTTTTAACATATGGGCCGTCTCCCACCGAGGCAAGGTAACCCCCAAAAACGAAGAAAAAACACTTTCAAACCCCACCGTGCAGGGGGGCCCCCATACACAGTTCAAAACTACAAATATCCCCACCCCCCCTTCAGAGTGCAGGCGTTGTACATCCCACCTCCAGGACTCAAGTCCAGCTAACCGGTTTCCCTGAATCCCTCCACACATGTGTCCTTGAGAGAAAATGAGAAAATGTGAAGGTGCAGATACATTAATTTATGAAGTGTTTTCCCCACTATTCCGGAAAAATAATGGCTTTCATCTTTGAACAAGAGGTCATTATAAATTTCTACAGTGGACAATTGCATTTTTTTTTTTATTTAACCATCTGCTTACACATATTAGTGTAAACCCAAAAAAATCATTTTATTTTTGCGGAATTAACTACGAGTTTGGGTATGCTGTGTAAAACTTAAGGGCAACAAAATGTAGTGTGGTTTATGTTAAAAGAATTCAAATTCACTCCCCAGCCAGCAAAGTGGAATAAACATGCAATATAATGGTGTTAAAATATATGTAGGCAACTTCTCCATCTACATCTTCAATATTGATTCCCTAGATGAACAGTTTCATGCTGGTGCTTTACCAGATCACATCAATAGTGAACCTGCCCTTATTTTTGGAGACGTTAATGCTAATTATTATTTTGTTAACACATCGGCCGATTCCCACCAAGGCAGGGTGGCCCGAAAAACAAAAAACTTTCATCATCATTCACTTCATCACTGTCTTGCCAGAAGGGTGCTTTACACTGCAGTTATAAAACTGCAACATTAACACCCCTCCTTCAGAGTGCAGGCACTGTACTTCCCATCTCCAGGACTCAAGTCCGGCCTGCCGGTTTCCCTGAATCCCTTCATAAATGTTACGTTGCTTACACTCCAACAGCACGTCAAGTCCTAAAAACCATTTGTCTCCATTTGCTCCTAACACGCTCACGCATGCTTGCTGGAAGTCTAAGCCCCTCGCACACAAAACCTCCTTTACCCCCTCCTTCCAACCTCTCCTAGGCCAACCTCCACTACAGATTTATACACTCTCGAACATATTATCTTTCGTTCTATCCTCTCTACTTGTCCAAATCATCTCAATAATCCCTTCTCAGCCCTCTGGATAATAGTTTTGGTAATCCTGCACCTCCTCCTAATCTCTAAACTAGGGATTCCCTGCAATATATTCACACCACACATTGCCCTCAGACATGACATCTCCACTGCCTCCAGCCTTCTCCTTGTTGCAACATTCACAATCCATGCCTCATACCCATACAAGAGCATTTGCTTTCATGGATAAAGTTGTCTCCACAGACTCCTCAGAGCACCATTCACCTTTTTCCCCTCGTCAGTTCTATGATTCACCTCATCTTTCACAGACCCATCTGCTTACATGTCCACTCCCAAATAACTAAACACATTCACCTTCTCCGTACTCTCTACCTCCAATCTGATATCCAATCTTCTGTTACCTAATTTTTTTTATCCTCATCACCTTACTCTTTCCTATATTCACTTTTAATTTTCTTCTTATACATACCCTACCAAACTCATCCACCAACCTATGCAACTCCTTTTCAGAATCTCCCAAAAGCACAGTGTCATCAGGAAAGAGCAACTGTGACAACTCCCACTTTGTGTTAGATTCTTTATCTTTTAACCCCACACCTCTTGCCAACACCCGAGCATTCACTTCTCTTATAACTCCATCCATAAAATATATTGAACAACCACAGTGACATCACACATCACTGTCTAAGGCCTACTTTTACTGGGAAATAATCTCCCTCTCGCCTACATACTCTAACCTGAGCCTCACTGTCCTCGTAAAGACTCTTCACTGCTTTTAATAACCTACCTCTTTGCAACATCTGCCACATTGCCCCCCTATCCACCCTGTCATACGCCTTTTCCAAATCCATAAATGTTACAAAAACCTCTTTACCCTTATATACAGTGGAACCTCAAATATCGAACTTAATCTGTTCCAGGAGTTAGTTCTAAGTTCGAAAAGTTTGAAAAGTGAAGCAATATTTCCCATAAGAAGTAATGGAAATAAAATTAATCCGTTCCAGAAACCCAAAAATATTCACAAAAAATACATTTTATAGAGATAAATTATAGTTTTACATACAATAAATATAGTGTTCAATTATGTATTAATAAATTTAAATAAACATATAAAATAACATTTTACTTACCTTTATTGAAGATTGGTGATGGCATTGGAAGATAGGGAGGAGGAGTGAGGGAGTTGGAGTTAGTGTTTGGAAGGAAAATCCCCCTCCATGAGGACTTCAGGTATCAAAGCCCTCTCTGGGGTTACTTCCCTTCTGTCTTTTAATGCCACTAGGACCAGCTTGAGTTACTGGACCCCTGTCTCACAAAATAACTGTCCACAGTCCTCTGTTTCTGGTGCCTCTAAGATTTCCCTAAAATGGGGCATGGTTCTGTCACTGAACTTGTTGCAAGGATGGCTTATTTCATCTTGCTCAGGGTGGTGCTTCTCCACAAACATTTGGACATCATTCTGCTTGGACATCATTCCGCTTCTGTATTATTTCCTTCTTCACATCTATGGTGTTTCTCACTTTCTTTACCACAGGGGTACCACTAGCAAGTTTCTTTGGGCCCATTGTAACTTATTTCAGTCCCACAAGCACTAAACAAATTGAAATAATCATAAAATGTTTGAATGAGAGCACAGGTTAGTGTTCACTCAAGCATCAACAAAACCAGACTGGCTCACAGGTCCGGTACCCGGCAGTTCAAAAATAGGGGCGAGTTCGATAATAGGGACAAAGTTGGTTCGAAAAAAGTGTTCTATTTTCGAAGAGTTCGATAAGCGATACGTTCCTAAAGCCTACCCTTCCTAAAGCCTCCTTGTTCATCTGCTATTCTGCTCTCCGTCTTATTCTTAATTCTTTCAATAATAACTCTACCGTACACTTTACCAGGTATACTCAACAGACTTATTCCCCTATAATTTTTACACTCTCTTTTGTCCCCTTTGCCTTTTATACAAAGGAACTATGCATGCTCTCTGCCAATCCCTAGGTACCTTACCCTCTTCCATACATTTATTAAATAAAAGCACCAACCACTCCAAAACTATATCCCCACTTGCTTTTAACATTTCTATCTTTATCCCTTCAATCTCAGCTGTTTTACCCCCTTTCATTCTACTCACCGCCTTACGTACTTCCTCCACACTCACAACTGGCTCTTCCTCACTCCTACAAGATGTTATTCCTCCTTGCCCTATACACGAAATCACAGCTTCCTTATCTTCATGAACATTTAACAATTCCTCAAAATATTCCCTCCATCTTCCTGATACCCCTAACTCTCCGTTTAATAACACTCCTCTGCTATTTTTAATCAAAAATGAAGCGCTAAACCTACAAAGGTCAGACAGTGCAGCAGGGCAGGGAAGGGTGCAGGGGTATTGGGTAGCAAGAGGGAGAGGGATTAGGTCATGGAGTGCAGTAGGGCAGGAGACAGTGCAGAGGTAGAGGGTAGCAAGATGAGGTAGAAAGGGTTGTGAGAAGTGCTAGAGGAATCATTAGAGTTTGTGCAGTAAATCAGTTGGTGTCAGAAAGTCAACGAGTGTATCTGGGTCAAAGGTGGGTCCATCAGCAAGAAGGGAAGACATTAATACCAAACATAAGAATATTAGACTCTATAAAGAGGACCAATACAACTAAACTAGTCAAATTTCTAAATGAGAATGTTAATGATAGAACTGTGGACAATAGTGAGTCTAGCACATATATGTCAGTATAATAGACTTGTGGCTTGGATTTAATGTATCATATATGATGCATGACTGATGATCTATCTGATCACTTCCCAAGACTGACACTTGTCAATCTTGTTCATATTTGCAGCAATCAAAAAACTAAATATATAAGGAAAAACTCATTCTTAACCCAGAACACAGAATTACGAGCCACTGGTACACAAAAATTCAATGATGGGAACTTGCTTATAGATGAATGGATAGAAAAAGAGGACAAAAATCTTCCATTATGACAACAAATACCGTCGTAAGTACTATAAAGAACCACAACTACGCAGGTTAACACATACAGCAGCTAGGAGGATTGGTAAAGCTTACAGTGAATGTAGAACCCCAGACCTGCTCAGAACGTTCCAAGCTGCACTAACAAATGCAAGGAATAGAAAGAAAAGAACTTAAGCAACAGGAATGGGAACAATTTGTTAGTGGGTTAAATAGGTCTAAGTTTAGCCTGGATAGGTCTAAAAATAGAAAAGAAAAAACAGTGGTAATGTTGTTCATCCTTTTCCTCTTGAAAACGCCGGTCTCATAAATAACTGGTTAAAAACATTCAGGCATAAAAAATCTCCCACCTCTTATTAAAACAAACCTCGAGAATACTTCTGAAGGAATGGTGAAACTGATTAATTTTTTGAGCCAAAATATTGATGAGAATGATTGTCTCTTCACCGAGTATGAATTAAATATTGCAGTAACTAAAGGAGGTCGATGAACCGCTCCTGGAGAGGATGGTATACCTTACAACACTTTGTTAGCATTGTCTAATTTCAGTTACAACAACGATGTTGTTCCTATTTCCCGGAGCAATGTTGCTGTTGCTCTCACTGTGCTTATCCCTAAGCCACAACAACCTGATACATTTACACCGATCTCCTTAACTAGTTGTCTTTGTAAAACTTGAAAGAATGATACTTTACAGACTGTACTACAGAATCAAACACCAACTTTCCCCTCCTCTCTATGGGTTCATGAAAGGTAAAAATGTGCAGAATTGTATTTGCACCTTCCTCACTGCACACACCTCTACTAGTTTTACCACATTTCTTGATCTAAAATCTGCATTTGATATCGCAAACAGAACCGTTATATTACATGAACTAGCCGAAGTGAACTTTGGTGATAGCTTACTTTGCTGGTTAATAGGATACCTGTCAAACAGATTATCCTCTGTCCTCTACCAAGGCTTTAAAAACGAGTTAATGAAATGTCCCTAGGTATACCACAAGGAGTTCCCAGCTCTCAGAATTATTCTTGGCTGTCCTAAATCTACCAAGGTTCTTAACATGAGGAAGGAGCTTGGTGTGTCTTAGTATAAAGTGATAGGATTATTGAGATTAACACTGTACTTGGTATTAGAATGTTAATGAACCAGACACTGTCACTATGAATCTTATGAGATGTCTAGAAGTAAATACACATAGATGTAAATGGGTTGTGAAAAAATGCAATTATATTACGTTTTATAACCTGTATGAACTGTATCACTGTAGACAACAAGATCATTTCACACCTCCATGGAAGATGTGTTCATTTAATATCACATACCTGCAACTTCCTCCCAAGAAGCTCATTGCTAGCAATACTTTCCTTAAATCACTTGTAAAAGCAACGGCTGAAGCAGAAATTCCTCGCCTAACCGGTAGTAATAATTTACCACAAGTTATATACACCGACGAATCTAAACAGGAGTCTACTGGCAGGGTTGCATCTGCTCTTGTTGCACCTCCCTAGTTAAGAACGATAGCAACTTTGTTGAGTTAGGCGTAAGAATTAACAACTGGTCGTCTACACTGCAAACTGAATTGTCATCCAAATGACACTAAAGCTAACTTATGACACTGATTCTATATCATTGATGGCTCTTGATTCACATAATGACTAACATGCTCACTGGAGAAGCCAGAACGAATTAATATATAATCATAGATGCCATCATATACTGGATTACCCCTTCATGACAAAATCTCTAAGTTAGCCAAAAAAAAAGTATACTTTGAAAGAAAATGTAAAATATAACTTTGGTGTGTCTAACAACAGGTATAATAATAGTAGAATAGTAGATAATGAAATTGAATGTTATATAAATGCAGTTAGTAGCCTGAATAGATTTATAACCCACTATGATAACATGAACGTAGATAAGTACGTTTATGGAGGAACTTGCCACAAGTAGGAAGCCAAAGCAGCCTTTAAAGACTTCCCTTAAGACTATGGTACTCTTCAATAACTCCAAGACTGAGGGACTGATTACCTCATCTTTTGTATATAGTTTTACATTCTTCACATTATGTTTGTCTTTGTATTGATAAAGCCACTGGAGGGCGAAACGTCTACAAGTAAAGATATCCCAGATGTTGCACATGTGTCTAACTCTTTATCTTGTCGGTATTGTATTCCAGTCCTGTAGTACATCATTTGAGAAGAGAGAACTTCAACACGTCTGGAAGAATGAACGTATGATAACTCAATGAGTGTAAAGGGACCACAACTCTTCAGCATCCTCTCTTTATACATAATCAGGCCAGCAACCAGGAGGCCTGGTTGCTGGCCACCTCCCGCGGCCAGGTCTGGGGTGACCTCAGAAAGCGACTACAGGCAACCCTGTTCCACAGAAGAGTTCTAATGATTTATATGTAATATTCTCTTGACCACTATTGTGTTCCACAGACCATTATGTTCCACTGGTCATTATATTGCTCCACTGACTATTATGTTCCACTGGTCATTATATTGTTCCACTATATTCTACTGGTCATTATATTGTTCCACTATTATGTTCCACTGGTCATTATATTGTTCCACTATTATGTTCCACTGGTCATTCTATTGTTCCACTGGTCATTATATTGTTCCACTGACTATTATGTTCCACTGGTCATTATATTGTTCCACTATTATGTTCCACTGGTCATTCTATTGTTCCACTGGTCATTATATTGTTCCACTGACTATTATGTTCCACTGGTCATTATATTGTTCCACTATTATGTTCTACTGGTCATTATATTGTTCCACTGACTATTATGTTCCACTGGTCATTATATTATTCCACTATTATGTTCCACTGACCATTATAGTTCCACTATTATGTTCCACTGGTCATTATATTGTTCCACTATGTTCCACTGACCATTATGTTGTTCCACTATTATGTTCCACTGGTCATTATATTGTTCCACTATTATGTTCCACTGGTCATTATATTGTTCCACTATTATGTTCCACTGGTCATTATATTGTTCCACTATTATGTTCCACTGGTCATTATATTGTTCCACTATTATGTTCCACTGGTCATTATATTGTTCCACTATTATGTTCCACTGGTCATTATACTGTTCCACGGGTCATTATATTGTTCCACTATTATGTTCCACTGGTCATTATACTGTTCCACTGGTCATTATATTGTTCCACTATTATGTTCCACTGGTCATTATAGAGAAATTTATGAGGATTTATGAGAAAAATAATAAGTATCATTTTTTATACAAAATATAAAAAATTAATTCGTAAGTACATAATATACACAACAATTCTGGCAAGTATACAGCGAAGGCAAATCATAAATAACAAATCATGCGTAACAAATCATGCGTAACAAATCATGCTTAACAACTCATGAATAACAAATAATGTTTAACAAATCCTGCGTAACAAATCATGCATAACAAATTCTCTTAGATTTGTACAGTCTAGTTACGGAGACGTGTGAACAAGATATATACGCCCGGAGGTGTTTTCTGTATATATACACTGAGACATGTATATACCTGTGTATATATATACATACAGTCTGCTATCCCCCTAGTTTAGACACTAAACTATTCTTGACTGATGGTGAACAGGTGCCATGCATCCTTAACCAAACCATCATGCAGGTGACAGGCTTTAAACCAAAAGCCTGTCAACTGCATGGTGACGTCCACTGCATCTGCAGAAAAAAATATTACAATACTCTAGTATTGATTAATCCAAAACTGGCAGACGTGAAGGGTAAAGTACTGAACTGCATCAAGGAGTACTAGGAAGACAGTCGCATAATGAGTACAGACAAGATAGTCACATCATCAATGAGTACAGACAAGATAGTCACATCATCAATGAGTACAGACAAGATAGTCACATCATCAATGAGTACAGACAAGACAGTCTCATCATCAATGAGTACAGACAAGACAGTGTCATCATCAATGAGTACAGACAAGACAGTGTCATCATCAATGAGTACAGACAAGACAGACTCATCATCAATGAGTACAGACAAGACAGTGTCATCATCAATGAGTACAGACAAGACAGTGTCATCATCAATGAGTACAGACAAGACAGTGTCATCATCAATGAGTACAGACAAGACAGTGTCATCATCAATGAGTACAGACAAGACAGTCTCATCATCAATGAGTACAGACAAGACAGTGTCATCATCAATGAGTACAGACAAGACAGTGTCATCATCAATGAGTACAGACAAGACAGTGTCATCATCAATGAGTACAGACAAGACAGTCTCATCATCAATGAGTACAGACAAGACAGTGTCATCATCAATGAGTACAGACAAGACAGTGTCATCATCAATGAGTACAGACAAGACAGTCTCATCATCAATGAGTACAGACAAGACAGACTCATCATCAATGAGTACAGACAAGACAGTGTCATCATCAATGAGTACAGACAAGACAGTGTCATCATCAATGAGTACAGACAAGACAGTCTCATCATCAATGAGTACAGACAAGACAGTGTCATCATCAATGAGTACAGACAAGACAGTCTCATCATCAATGAGTACAGACAAGACAGTGTCATCATCAATGAGTACAGACAAGACAGTCTCATCATCAATGAGTACAGACAAGACAGTGTCATCATCAATGAGTACAGACAAGACAGTGTCATCATCAATGAGTACAGACAAGACAGTGTCATCATCAATGAGTACAGACAAGACAGTCTCATCATCAATGAGTACAGACAAGACAGTCTCATCATCAATGAGTACAGACAAGACAGTGTCATCATCAATGAGTACAGACAAGACAGACTCATCATCAATGAGTACAGACAAGACAGTGTCATCATCAATGAGTACAGACAAGACAGTGTCATCATCAATGAGTACAGACAAGACAGTGTCATCATCAATGAGTACAGACAAGACAGTGTCATCATCAATGAGTACAGACAAGACAGTGTCATCATCAATGAGTACAGACAAGACAGTGTCATCATCAATGAGTACAGACAAGACAGACTCATCATCAATGAGTACAGACAAGACAGTGTCATCATCAATGAGTACAGACAAGACAGTGTCATCATCAATGAGTACAGACAAGACAGTGTCATCATCAATGAGTACAGACAAGACAGTGTCATCATCAATGAGTACAGACAAGACAGTGTCATCATCAATGAGTACAGACAAGACAGAAGTGTCAGTCTGAGCTGGGAGACTTCAGTAGTGCCAGCCTGAGCTGGGAGACTTTAGAAGTGTCAGTCTGAGCTGGGAGACTTTAGAAGTGTCAGTCTGAGCTGGGAGACTTTAGAAGTGTCAGTCTGAGCTGGGAGACCTCAGAAGTGTCAGCCTGAGCTGGGAGACTTCAGTAGTGCCAGCCTGAGCTGGGAGACTTTAGAAGTGTCAGTCTGAGCTGGGAGACTTTAGAAGTGTCAGTCTGAGCTGGGAGACTTCAGTAGGTCAATGAGAATATCGTCAAGTATTCCATCAAAGTTCATCAGCAACGACAGCTTCAAAGGTTTCCTTGCAAGCAGAGCTGCAGTCACTATCACTTGAGAAGTGCTGTCTCTCAGGACAACCTCTTGCATGCAGAAGTTGTCCCATTGATGGCTAAAGGGAACACTGTCACAGGTGGTGGACTGAAGCTGAACATCTTCAATAGAAAAACAAGGAGCCCTCTCGTGGTGACGTCAATCAATCTCGGTGCAAAGAAAAACAAAACAAATACTTTAAATGCACGAAACTGTAAGCTAATCAGTCACCCTTGTTAATGTGACATGATAAATCTTAATGGTGGAGGTAATAATGTATCTTAGGACGAACACAACACTTGTTTATCACCTGGGTATTTGTACTGTGGCGACAGGTTTCGCCAACCTGTGGCTTTATCAGTCTATCACCTAGACTAATACTGGAGAGGGTGGGGAAGACATCTCTCTCAACATCTCCAGTATTATAAAGTCATTGATTGGCGAAACGTTGCCACAATAAAAGTTACCCAAGTGTTGCACATGTGTCTCGCTCATCGAACTGTCGATGCTTCTCATCCTCTTCTAGGCTGAGGGACTGATTACCTCGTCTTTTGTATATAGTTATACTGTCTTCCCATTATGTCCTTGAATTTACATTGATAAAGCCACTGGATGGCGAAACGTCTACAATAAAGATACCCAGATGTTTTACATGTGTCTAATTCATCATCTTGTCGGTATCGTATACTATTCAAGCACAATGCTTAATATATGAAGAAGCTATGAGACAGGACTGACGTGGGAGCAGTTATAGTACCCGAAGCACCAGACCAGCAGCATCTCAGCTCCTGCACCGGCACGCCGACCCTGGGGTATACAGGCACGCAGACCCTGGGGTGCGCAGGCACGTAAACCCTGGGATGCGCAGGCACGTAGACCCTGGGGTACGCAGGCACGCAGAACCTGGGGTGCGCAGGCACGTAAACCCTGGGATGCGCAGGCATGTAGTTCCTGGGATACGCAGGCACACAGACCCTGGGGTGTGCAGGCACGTAAACCCTTGGGTATGCAGGCACGCAGACCCTACGGTGGTCAGGTACGTAAACCCTGGGGTGCACATAGAATAAAAAAAAACGAGTGTCATGTACGACTGTGGTACAAACCAGACCCCAGTACAGGGGATTTTTACTGACTTCTGAGGAAAAGTGTTGTAACAAAAGCTGGATAGAACTGTGTGTCAGAGTCTTGCCAGTGCTGGAGCAGCTAAGAATAACAATCACCAAGTAAATGGAGGTGGAGGCAAATATCCTACCGTTCACTGTAAAAGAGGAAGCTTCTGGGCTTAAGATACGTACTGGAAGCATTTACAAACACCCTCCAGGAGACATGATAAGTGAATATAACCATGATAAGTTTCACGACCTTGGGCTGCGTCACCTTCCAACAGTAACAGACAGAAAAAGTGTCCTTGAAGAGCGAGAGGTGGAACAATAACAGCGGAGTAAAATGGTTAAAACAATAATCCCAAGTGTTTCTCGCTTCGCACAGAAACGAAAGCACCAGACACACCAATGATGGTGCACACAAAACTTTGGTATCTTCGAAGACATTAATATGCAAAACGTGTGGTGATAAAGACGGAGAGAAATCAGTGATTGAAACAGCGAGTGTAGCTGAAGCAGGTCGAGAATGATGTTGATCGCTAACCTTCACACTGAAGGATCCAGAGATGTATGTCACAGAAAGAGTTTCACAGTATATTGCGAAAGCTGACGGAGAGGAAGTTGAAGAGAGACTGTGTATGACAGAGCATCAATGTGAGAACTGACCGGTAAGCCAGTGGAAGGCCTCGGTCAGATGACCAAAAGTTCCAGCTACGGTTCGTAAGACAGGAAGCACTTGTCCTATTTCCTGACAAACCTTACCTAATGTAACCTAACCTAACCTTAACGTACTGAAGCGGTCTGCTAAATAGGCGAAACGTCTCGATAATAAAGATACCAACTCTCTCACGGGTGTTTTACTTATCTACTATTGACAATGTTACTGCAGAGAATAATGGACGTGAAAAGCAGGAATAACTTTGTGAACAAGACAAAACTCAGGAGTACACAGAATGGTGTTCAAATGAACATCAAGTCACATGGGAATAACCACCAATTAAAGGACATGAAGAGGCTTGGTAGGTGAGAATATCGTAACCGGAAACAACACTCCCTTACTAAGGGAGTGTAACGGGAAACCGATCAAGGTATTGTGCAAGACAGGAGGAAGAGTGGAATGTAATGTGTGTGTGTCTGAAGGATATGTAATGTACAGCCATGGCTTGTAACTCCACTTACAGTAAACTACACAAGGCTGAGGTTGTAATAATGTTGGTAGAATTATCGACAATATTACTACTACTACCACTAGTATTACACCTTACTCTAAGCCTATATATACCCTTTATGTCCATGTATTGTTTGTAACGGCTTGACAAAGCTCCTGGAGAGCGAAACGTTGCCACAATAAAATGTCACATTAGTTGTACTTGTGTCCTTTTACTTTACAAAGCTGAGGTTATGGTAAGTTCAGGTAGATACTGAGATACACCAAGACTAAGGTGAACTCCTCTTAGGCTAAGGGACTGATCGACTCCTATACAAGTTAATTAACAACTTCTGTATGAACTGGTAAAGCCATTGCTTGGCGAAAGAAAGATACCCAGATAATGCACTTGTGTTCAATTTATTAAGCAGGTTACGTAGTGGGTATGTACTACGTACAGACGTGCACCGCACGTAGCGGGTATGTACGTACAGACGTGCATCGCACGTAGTGGGTATATAGACGTGCACCGTACGTAGTGGGTATTTACGTACAGACGTGCACCGCTACACAGATGCGGAAGAGAACTGTAAGACAACAGTTACAGTTGCTATTACTAATTTCCCATGGGACCTCTTTAGTAACAACTTACTAAGTAGTGTAGTGAATTACACACATGTGCAGCACCTGGGTATCTTTATACTGAAGACATCCCGCCAACCAGTGGCTTTGTCAGTTCAATACAAAGGTTTTTAACTGGAGACAACAGATGGTGATCAGTCCCTCAGCCTAGGTGTTGAAACTGGAGAGAAGAGAACTGAGGTAACAGGACTCAAACCATACCACGGGCGGGGATAGAACCCGCGATCAGAGAGTCTCAAAACTGAGGTAACAGTTTAGGTGTTCACCACTAGAGTAATTCAGTGTAGAGATACCCAGGTGTTGCTGTCGGCATTACCATTTGTTATGATAAAGTAAAGTACTGTTGGATATCCCGTAAGATAAATCACAGCAAGAGTAAAAGAGGAAACAATGTTGGTATGCTTGTTACATTGGGAGGGAGGGGAGGAAGGAGGGAGGGACGGAGGGGAGGGGAGGGGAGGGGAGGGGAGGGGAGGGAGGGGAGGGAGGGGAGGAAGGAGGGAGGGAGGGAGGGAGGGAGGGAGGGAGGGAGGGAGGGAGGTAGGGAGGGAGGAAGGGAGTGAGTAGAGGAAGGAGGGAGGGAGTGGAGGGAGGGAAGGCAGAGGAGAGCGAGACAAACACTCGCAGCAAATGGAGAGGAAGCAGTAGCGTCAGTGGGATTTAAACTGGTACTGAGTTTCAAGGTGAGGAACCTGACAGGTTTACACTGCTAATAACACTAGCAGCTACAGTGCTAGCTGGCCCTGTGGCTAACGCGACGGTCTGGAGTTTTGACCGCGGGTTCTATCCCCACCCGTGGTATGATTTGTTTGCAATCGTGTCATTACGATTTTGTGAGTCACAGTACATGAAGAAAAGAAGAAGAAGAAGAAGAAGAAGAAGAAGAAGAAGAAGAAGAAGAAGAAGAACTGAGAAAACGATGAGAGCATTTCGAGCAAATTAGGTCAGTTTTGTCCCAGGATGCGACCCACACCAGTCGACTAACACCCAGGTACCCATTTTACTGATGGGTGAACATAGACAACCGGCGTAAGGGAACACGTCCCATGTTTCCATCCCTTCGTCGGGAATCGAACCCGGACCCTCGCCGTGTGGAGCGAGAGTTTTTGCCACCAGGCCACGGGGCACGAAGATAAGTTAGGTACTGAGTCCTGTGATGATATACCTAGAAGATACAACTGTGGGGATTTAATCACATGTGCTACTTAACACAACAGAAAGTTAAGGAGAAAATTCACAGCAGATGGAGATAAGGATATAATGGTAAACAGTAAACAATAAACAGTACCAACAAGTTGATAATCAAGACACATGTGCAACAATTTGGTATCTTTGTTCCGAAACTTTTCGCCTACACAGCAGGCTTCTTCATTCGAATACAGAGAAACAGTTTTGAGGTGGTCAGTCCCTCAAAACCACGTATTTCAGGGTGAAGGACTGATATATCATCTTCACATCTTTACAGTTTCCTTGTACTCGACTGTAGGTGAAACGTTTCGGAATATACCTACCTACTGCACATATGTCTTATCTACCTTTATACTTATTATATACTCTTGACGAGCCCGGCCCTGGGCCAGGCTCAGTGTACCATCAACGTAGTTACAACCAGCATCCCACATCGATCATGTGGTGTGACATGGATAAGGTAAAACACTAGTTAGTGAAATGGCTTTTCGTATTCAAAGCCGAGTAAATGTAGGGTAACGAGGTATGTTGAAAATTATGTAAAATACCGACAAGTTGATGTGCAACAGTTGGTATGAAGATTTAGAAACGTATACACGGGTCGGTATATAATACGAGTGATATACATGGGTCAGTATATAATACGAGTGATATACACGGGCCAGTAGACCTCCTACAGTGCTCCTTCATTCTTATCCTTCTAAGAATCTTGAGTGACAATCACAGATCACACAAACTACTAACAACAGCAGCATACTCCTTTGACATACCTTTGATGAGTTTCAAGAGTGTTTCTACTCCCCGAGCCCGGCCATGGGCCAGACCAGCCAATCGTAAAACAACACTCAAAACACTAATAAATTATCATATAGCACGTATATAATTTAGCACGTATATAATTTAGCACGTACATAATTTAGCACGTACATAATTTAGCACGTACATAATTTAGCACGTATATAATTTAGCACGTATATAATTTAGCACGTATATAATTTAGCACGTATATAATTTAGCACGTATATAATTAGCACTATATAATTAGCACGTATATATTTGCACGTACATAATTTAGCACGTACATAATTTAGCACGTACATAATTTAGCACGTACATAATTTAGCACGTATATAATTTAGCACGTATATAATTTAGCACTAATAATTAGCACGTACATAATTAGCACGTACATAATTTAGCACGTACATAATTTAGCACGTACATAATTTAGCACGAATAATTAGCACGTATAAATTAGCACGTATATAATTTAGCACGTATATGCGTCGTGTTGCCACTCAAGGGAGGTTCCTTGATGCTGGTGACGGGCTCTTAATCTAGGGAATTGAATCTATGCTTCGTACTTGAATGGACCAAATGCCTTCCATCCCCCCCCCCCACAGCGCTGTATAACCCTACGGCTTAGCGTTCCCATAATAATAATAATAATAATAATAATAATAGATAATAAATAATAATAATAATAACGTCTTGTATGACGCAAGACGTCTTGGGGGGGGGGACAACTACAGCAAAACGCTAGTGAAGGTCAGAGACTTCTCAACGAGACCTTTTCCCAACGCCTGGAGGAACGCAAGACCTGAAGGAACGCAAGACCTGGAGGAACGCAAGACCTGGAGGAACACAAGACCTGGAGGAACACAAGACCTGGAGGAGCACAAGACCTGGAGGAACACAAGACCTGGAGGAACACAAGACCTGGAGGAACACAAGACCTGGAGGAACACAAAACCTGGAGGAACGCAACGAACTGAATCGGATGACCCTAGGAGTGAAAGGAAGAATTATGATCACATATAAAAGTTTGAGTGAAATCGACTAAGACAAAAAGAGGATGTTCCAGAGGAAATAATCAGGAACAAAGGGGTTAAGATAGAATGTGAAGAAAGATAAAAGCCTCAGGGATAGTAGAAAACCTTTCTTTAGCCTCAGGGTGATACAAACATGGCATGAACTAGACGGGCTGGTGGTGAAGGCTCCTTACTTTCACAGATTAAGAGGCACCTAAGTTCCTCCGTCTTCTAATTACATATTAATTTATTTTACTATAGTCTACCTTGTCCATAATGACTCGCATCTGCGATAGTAATTATGGACAGCGTAGATTATTGTGGATAAATGAACGTGTTATTACAAGACGGAGGAACTTACGTGCCTCTTAAATAACAGATTATGGTAATGTCACTCGTATGACAGAAGGATAGTACCTCCCTGGATGGTTGTCTACTAACCTACTACCTATTATTCACATTTATAAGTTTGCGGGGAAGCGCTAGACCCGTAATGATCACAAAGCATCTGAGGAATAGAAGATAATAAGATCTGATATTAGAAAGAACATAACTGCTCAAATGTCTTAGATCAAGAGCCCTTCACGAGTATCAAGACCCCTCCTCCCTTAAAGACATTCTGGCAATACCACACGTGTTGTATATCAGTGGTATTTAGTACCGACAAGATGAAGAATAAGTTATGAGGTGGTCAGTCCCTGAGTCTTGAGGTAGCAGTACTGAGGTGGTGAGTCCCTTAGACCTGAGGCAGCAGAGGTGGTGAGTCCCTCAGACCTGAGGCAGCAGAGGTGGTGAGTCCCTCAGACCTGAGGCAGCAGAGGTGGTGAGTCCCTCAGACCTGAGGCAGCAGAGGTGGCGAGTCCCTCAGACCTGAGGCAGCAGAGGTGGTGAGTCCCTCAGACCTGAGGCAGCAGAGGTGGCGAGTCCCTCAGACCTGAGGCAGCAGAGGTGGCGAGTCCCTCAGACCTGAGGCAGCAGAGGGTGGTGAGTCCCTCAGACCTGAGGCAGCAGAGGTGGCGAGTCCCTCAGACCTGAGGCAGCAGAGGTGGTGAGTCCCTCAGACCTGAGACAGCAGAGGTGGCGAGTCCCTCAGACCTGAGACAGCAGAGGTGGTGAGTCCCTCAGACCTGAGACAGCAGAGGTGGTGAGTCCCTCAGACCTGAGACAGCAAAGGTGGCGAGTCCCTCAGACCTGAGGCAGCAGAGGTGGTGAGTCCCTCAGACCTGAGGCAGCAGAGGTGGTGAGTCCCTCAGACCTGAGGCAGCAGAGGTGGTGAGTCCCTCAGACCTGAGGCAGCAGAGGTGGTGAGTCCCTCAGACCTGAGGCAGCAGAGGTGGTGAGTCCCTCAGACCTGAGACAGCAAAGGTGGCGAGTCCCTCAGACCTGAGGCAGCAGAGGTGGTGAGTCCCTCAGACCTGAGGCAGCAGAGGTGGTGAGTCCCTCAGACCTGACGAGTGTTCAGCTCCACAGTATCCATCAAAGTTGATAACTAAGTCAGGTGTAACATCTGGGCATCTTTACTTTTAGACATTTCACCATCCAGTGGCTTTATCAATACATATTTGGATATGGTAGGAAAACTATAGAAATATATACAACAGACAGTGGAAGATGAAGTAATCAGTCCCTCAGCCAAGGATCAGGTGATAAACAACGTAGTCTTGACCACGGTGCTCTTCACCTGCTCCTAGGCTGAGGGACTTATTACCTCATTTTCCACTGTCTATTCTTGCACAAATGTCTTATTTTTCAATACTACACATGTTTCTATATTCCCTGGATCACGTAACCTCAACCTCTCATGCCTCAACGAACCAAGAGAGCTATTATGTGTATCCCTTCGGAGAAAAAGCTTAGATATAGATAACATCACAGAGATATTCAAGAGTACAGTCACAGCTCCTTGGCATAAGGCAGTAGAGGCATAATTTCCAGACCAGTAGCCCTAACTTCCCACATCATAAAAGTCTTTGAAAGAATGATGTGATGCCAAATTACAAATTTTATAGAACAGCACAACTTGCACAGCTCAAACCAGCATGAATTTAGAAGCCGGTATATCATGCGTGTCACAGCTGCTAAACCACTAATTGACAGAACTACGGAGGCGTTGGAAGTAAACCATAACGCAGATGTGATGCATACAGGTTTCACAAAGACATGTGAACATAAGAAAGAAGGAACACTGCAGCAGGCCTACTCTGACAAATGTGATCATGGTGTGATTGCACATAAAATGATGTGGTCGACAGACATAACGGGGAATGTATGAAGACAGATATTTGTCTTTCCGACAGATAGAACACAAAAAGTGGCAGTAAACAGAGCAAAATCCAGCATGAACAAAGTAAAAAGCAAGGCACTGTCCTGGCACTTTTACTTATCCTCACAGCAGACTTAGATAAAAACAGTTGCCACAGTTTTGTATCTACAGGGCCTAAAACTACCCTGAAATTTCCTATCAAGGCTGAGGGACTGAACATCTATCAAGGCCGAGGGACTGAACATCTATCAAGGCTGAGGGACTGAACATCCATCAAGGCCGAGGGACTGAACCTCTATCAAGGCTGAGGGACTGAACCTCTATCAAGGCTGAGGGACTGAATCTCTATCAAGGCTGAGGGACTGAACATCAAGGCCGAGGGACTGAACCTCTACCAAGGCCGAGGGACTGAACCTTTATCAAGGCTGAGGGAGTGAACATCAAGGCTGAGGGACTGAACATCTACCAAGGCTGAGGGACTGAATATCTATCAAGGCTGAGGGACTGATCATCCATCAAGGCTGAGGGACTGATCATCCATCAAGACTGAGGGACTGATCATCCATCAAGACTGAGGGACTGAACATCTATCAAGGCTGAGGGACTGAACATCTATCAAGGCTGAGGGACTGATCATCCATCAAGGCTGAGGGACTGATCACCCATCAAGGCTGAGGGACTGATCATCCATCAAAGCTGAGGGGCTGATCATCCATCAAGGCTCAGGGACTGATCATCCATCAAAGCTGAGGGACTGATCACCCATCAAGGCTGAGGGACTGATCATCCATCAAAGCTGAGGGACTGATCATCCATCAAGGCTGAGGGACTGAACATCTATCAAAGCTGAGGGACTGATCATCCATCAAAGCTGAGGGACTGATCATCCATCAAAGCTGAGGGACTGATCATCCATCAAAGCTGAGGGACTGATCATCCATCAAAGCTGAGGGACTGAACATCTATCAAGGCTGAGGGACTGATCATCCATCAAAGCTGAGGGACTGAACATCTATCAAGGCTGAGGGACTGATCATCCATCAAAGCTGAGGGACTGATCATCCATCAAGGCTGAGGGACTGATCATCCATCAAAGCTGAGGGATTGATCATCCATCAAGTCTGAGGGACTGATCATCCATCAAAGCTGAGGGATTGACATCCTATCAAGGCTGAGGGACTGATCATCCATCAAAGCTGAGGACTGATCATCCATCAAGCTGAGGGACTGATCATCCATCAAGGCTGAGGGACTGATCATCCATCAAAGCTGAGGGACTGATCATCCATCAAAGCTGAGGGACTGATCATCCATCAAGCTGAGGGACTGATCATCCATCAAAGCTGAGGGACTGATCATCCATCAAAGCTGAGGGACTGATCATCCATCAAAGCTGAGGGACTGATCATCCATCAAAGCTGAGGGACTGATCATCCATCAAAGCTGAGGGACTGATCATCCATCAAAGCTGAGGGACTGATCATCCATCAAGGCTGAGGGACTGATCATCCATCAAAGCTGAGGGACTGATCATCCATCAAAGCTGAGGGACTGATCATCCATCAAGGCTGAGGGACTGATCATCCATCAAGGCTGAGGGACTGACCACCTCAAAATTACTATTCATCTTGCACTCTCTTCTGTCAACATTTCTACACTGGATTAAAGAAACCACTGGTTGGTGAAACGTCTCAGTAATATAAACATCCGGTGTTACACATGTCTCATTCATCAATATAAACATCCAGGTGGTACACATGTTTCATTCATCAATATAAACATCCAGGTGGTACACATGTCTCATTCATCAATATAAACATCCAGGTGGTACACATGTCTCATTCATCAATTAAACTCTCCAGGTGGTAACACATGTCTCATTCATCAATATAAACATCCAGGTGGTACACATGTCTCATTCATCAATATAAACATCCAGGTGGTACACATGTCTCATTCATCAATATAAACATCCAGGTGTTACAGATGTATCAATAAAGATACCCAGGTACACGTGTCTCATCAATAGATAACCAGGTACGTGTGTCTCATTCATCAATAAAGATACCCAGGTGTTGCACATGTCTCATCAATAAAGATCACCAGGTGTTACACATGTCTCTTTCATAAAGATACAGTGTCAATGTCTATCAATAAGTACACATGTTGCACATGTCTCATCAATAAAGATCCAGGTGTTGCACATTTTCTCATCAATAAAGTACACAGGTGTTGCACATGTCTCATCAATAAAGATACCCAGGTGTTGCACATGTCTCATCAATAAAGATACCCAGGTGTTGCACATGTCTCATCAATAAAGATACCCAGGTTGCGCATGTCTCATCAATAGATAACCAGGTGTGTGGCACATTCATCAATAAAGATACACAGGTGTTGCACATGTCTCATCAATAAAGATACCCAGGTGTTGCACATGTCTCATCAATAAAGATACACAGGTGTTGCACATGTCTCATCAATAAAGATACCCAGGTGCTACACATGTCTCATCAATAAAGATACCCAGGTGTTGCACATGTCTCATCAATAAAGATACCCAGGTGTTGCGCATGTCTCATCAATAAAGATACCCAGGTGTTGCACATGTCTCATCAATAAAGATACCCAGGTGTTGCGCATGTCTCATCAATAAAGATACCCAGGTGTTGCACATGTCTCATCAATAGATACCCAGGTGTTGCACATGTCTCATCAATAAAGATACCCAGGTGCTACACATGTCTCATCAATAAAGATACCCAGGTGTTGCACATGTCTCATCAATGAAGATACCCAGGTGCTACACATGTCTCATCAATAAAGATACCCAGGTGTTGCACATATGTCTCATCAATAAAGATACCCAGGTGTTGCACATGTCTCGTCAATAAAGATACCCAGGTGTTGCACATGTCTCATCAATAAAGATACCCAGGTGTTGCACATGTCTCATCAATAAAGATACCCAGGTGTTGCACATGTGTCTCATCAATAAAGATACCCAGGTGCTACACATGTCTCATCAATGAAGATACCCAAGTGTTGCACATGTCTCATCAATAAAGATACCCAGGTGTTGCACATGTCTCATCAATAAAGATACCCAGGTGTTGCACGTCTCATCAATAAAGATACCCAGGTGTTGCACATGTCTCATCAATAAAGATACCCAGGTGTTGCACATGTCTCATCAATAAAGATACCCAGGTGCTACACATGTCTCATCAATAAAGATACCCAGGTGTTGCACATGTCTCATCAATAAAGATACACAGGTGCTACACATGTCTCATCAATAAAGATACCCAGGTGTTGCACATGTCTCATCAATAAAGATACCCAGGTGCTACACATGTCTCATCAATAAAGATACCCAGGTGTTGCACATGTCTCATCAATAAAGATACCCAGGTGCTACACATGTCTCATCAATAAAGATACCCAGGTGTTGCACGTCTCATCAATAAAGATACCCAGGTGCTACACATGTCTCATCAATAAAGATACCCAGGTGTTGCACATGTCTCATCAATAAAGATACCCAGGTGTTGCACATGCCTCATCAATAAAGATACCCAGGTGTTGCACATGTCTCATCAATAAAGATACCCAGGTGTTGCACATGCCTCATCAATAAAGATACCCAGGTGCTACACATGTCTCATCAATAAAGATACCCAGGTGTTGCACGTCTCATCAATAAAGATACCCAGGTGTTGCACATGTCTCATCAATAAAGATACCCAGGTGTTGCACATGCCTCATCAATAAAGATACCCAGGTGTTGCACATGTCTCATCAATAAAGATACCCAGGTGTTGCACGTCTCATCAATAAAGATACCCAGGTGCTACACATGTGTCTCATCAATAAAGATACCCAGGTGTTGCACATGCCTCATCAATAAAGATACCCAGGTGTTGCACATGTCTCATCAATAAAGATACCCAGGTGTTGCACATGCCTCATCAATAAAGATACCCAGGTGCTACACATGTCTCATCAATAAAGATACCCAGGTGTTGCACATGTCTCATCAATAAAGATACCCAGGTGTTGCACATGTGTCTCATCAATAAAGATACCCAGGTGCTACACATGTGTCTCATCAATAAAGATACCCAGGTGTTGCACATGTGTCTCATCAATAAAGATACCCAGGTGCTACACATGTGTCTCATCAATAAAGATACCCAGGTGTTGCACATGTCTCATCAATAAAGATACCCAGGTGTTGCACATGTCTCATCAATAAAGATACCCAGGTGCTACACATGTGTCTCATCAACATACACGTGTGCTCTCTCATAGGTACAAAAACACGTAATAAAGGCCACATCTTGCGTTCAAACATCTCGCTCTGGAGTGAGCGAAACGTATCGACTTGCTGCCTCATCACCAATTAAAATCACCTATTGTTTATATCTAAACAAATTACCTTATTTCTTTGCCTTACGTTAAAAATTATAACTAACAGTTTGCACAACGCCTATTTAACTTTACTGTTTAACTCGTCGTAACTAGAGATGTTAACTGGTAGTTACGTTAAAGTTACAAACTTGGCACTACAATGAACTAGCTGGTCGTAACTTGAACGTCGTAACTTAGTGCCAGTGTTCAACGACTGTTACACTCCCCCATTAAAACGCACATTCTGCACACTCATAAAAACATTGAACATTAATGGGAGTCTCCAACTTTGCTGACGGTACCGTGAAAACAGCAGCAGCATGTTATGTACACGGTACCGTGAAAATTGTAGCATGTTATTTACACGGTACTGTGAAAATAGCATGTTATGAACAAGATACTATGAAAATTATATGAAAACGGTAACGTGAAAATAGCATGTTATGAACAAGGTACTATGAAAATATGAACACGGTACCGTGAAAATAACATGAGCACGGTACCGTGAAATATAAACACTGTACTGTGAAATATAAACACTGTACTGTGAAAATAACACGGTACCGTGAAAATAACATGAGCACGGTACCGTGAAATATAAACACTGTACTGTGAAAATAACACGGTACCGTGAAAATATAAACAAGTACCTTGAAAATAACATTTTATGAACACAGTACCGTGAAGATAGCATGTTAAGTACATAATCCTGATAATGGGATTTGAAACTACGGTGATTTATACAATACCAAACACGGGGATTTATACCTCTGATGAGTTTCGAGAGTCTTACTACTCTCGGGGCCCGGCCATAGGCCAGGCTCGTCACTTACAATACCAAATACGGAGATTTACACAATACCGAACACAGGGATTTATACAATACATAACACGGGGATTTATGCAATACATAACACGGGGATTTATAAACCTACAATATCAAACACGGAGATTTATACAATAGCGAACACGGGGATTTATACACCTACAATATTAAACACGGAGATTTATACAACAGCGAATACGGGGATTTCACACTGTCAATCCCACCATGAACACAGTAAATACACCATGTGTATGTATCCACCATACCACAGTTTTAAGTATAGGTACGACAAAAGCGAGGTAAGGAGCCTTAGCTCCGCCACTCTTGAGATAAACCTGTGACAGGCGTCGAGAGTTATTGTACATCTGAGGTTACAGCTCGATGCTAGTCCATATTATTGAGTACCTGATCAACCAGACTGTTGAAGCCTGCAACACACACGTCTGCACAGCAGAGCCCATGACTGATATGCAGACCTGTGATATGATCATTGTTTTAGATAGGGTTCAACTGGGCTTTGAAAAGATCTAAGTGCAAATTATAATAATAATAATAATAATTATTATTATTGAATACAGTGAGTAGAGAGGTGATGAATTAGGTCAGCCCTTGACCTGTACTCCTTACAATAATAACAATAATATGTAAAGTAAAAGGACACAAGTGCAACTAATGTGACATTTATTGTGGCAACGTTTCGCTCTCCAGGAGCTTTATCAAGCCATTACAAACAATACACGAACGAACGAAAGTTCAGGTAAGATCCCAAATGGGATGAGCGGGGAAGACGGGACAGACGAAGAATAGTGCTGGAGAGGAGTGTTCTTAGTTGTAGAAATAGAGCCAGGGCTTAACCCAGCAGCTAAGTCGATCGTGGGACAGACATTGAGAACACACATAGCAGGCTCTTCTGTTGCGACTCCGGTGGGTGAGTGGGGAAGTGTGGACAGACGATGAACAGTCGTGAGAGGAAGGGCTTGAGTTGTAGATGAAAGAGCCAGGGCTAAAACCAGCTGCGTGGCATTGCGAGGCAGTGTAGAGAGGGCATGTTGAGGACATAGAGGAGAGAGCAGACTGCAGACAGTGCTCGCCGACTGATATGCTTCAGGCTGAGGTGAAGAGCTGGTTTGGACGTCAGGTGTTGGGAAGAGTGTTGTGTGTTTGGCTACACTTCGCTGGTGATGGAGCCACTCTTGAGTCTTTTGAAGTCTCTCTTGGACATGTGGAATAGTTGCATTCTGAGGTTAGAGCAGTTCAGATTCGCCACGAGGTAAGATAGTGCGTTTTCAAAAGGAATATGGTGAGGTTTGGTGCAGGTGTACTTAACAGCTCCCTCTTTCATTAAGTGGAGCATATCAGCTGCGCTCATTTCGGTTGGGAGGTTGGGGGGTGGTGTAGAAGGTTAGAGACCCATTAAAGGCTTGGCTTAGGTAACGGTTGCCTGTGGTTTCTTCTTCGACTACTACTTTGTCGTTGTCCGAGGGTTGTTCATAATGTTCTGGTACTATTTCGTCTTCTGTGACTGTGTTGAGAGGAGGCAGGGAGTGTTGGTCGGTCGTGATTTGTTGGGCTGGTGGTGGGTGGTGAGAGGTGGCAGTAGACGGTGGTGTTGGTTCTGGAGTAGAGTCTTGGTCAGAGATACGAGTAGGACCAGGGGTTGAGGTGAAGTTAACAATGTCTGGAATTAGCTTGAGGAGGTCTTGTGATGGTGGCGAGTCTGGAAAGTTGAAGTTTGGCATGTTGTTTAGGCGAAACAGTTCATTGATTGTTGTGTTGAATGAGCCAGGGTTTGCAGCATTAGTAAGGTGTGCATACATCATACAGTATAGCACCTTGGATGGAGCAGCGTCAGGAAGAGCAGAGAGGGACTGGCTGGGTGGAGACGATTGTTGTGTAGCTTGAAGGAGTTCGGTGGTATCTGATTGAATTTTTGCAATGGCGGCGTATGTTGGCGATTTAGGGTTGTTCTTCTTGGTTTCTTCAATGATTTTCTTAGACAGGACTTCTTTACGTAGAGGGCATTTTGCTGCAAGGGTGTGGTGAGTACCCTTGCAGTTGAGGCAGGTAGGAGAGGTAGTGGTAGTAGAACATTCCTTGAAGTTGAAGATTTTTCAAACCATTCATCACATTCCTTGAAGTCATGGCCGTCTTTACCGCAGTTTGTGCAGTACCTCTTCCCTTTCAGAGGACAGTCAGCGTTGAGTGGTGATAGGAGTAGCAGGTCCAGCATGGCGAAATGTGGGCGAAACGTTCGGGTTCTATGTGACTTGGATGGATATGATAGTAGGAGATAGCTAGGCCGTCAGACAGTGCTCTAGTAGCCATCTCGATGTTGGAGAAGGTTAGCTTGATCATTGTAGAGGCGTTGGGGATTTTGGTGATAAGTTCAATCGACGCCCAGGTATTTTGTTCCTCGATAGAGGTCTTGAGATCCTCAGTCGATAAAGAAGTGACGAGTTTGTCGGTATTTTATACCTTTCTTGCACAACTTGTCAGACACTGCAACATCATGGAATCTTGGTTCAGAGGACATCTACAAGACCTTCTTCACGGCTGCTGCAACTAACCCATCTCTTTGGGAAGGACCTACTTCCACTGGGGAATCCCGCCTACCAGTGACTGCCCTCGTCTGCTGCCCGTCCCATTCACTGACGCCTATAAAAAGCGCCAGTCTTCTTGCCTTTGCTCCAGACTCTCCTCCACCACGATGCTGTGAACACTAACTCCAAGGCCGAGGGACTGATTACCTCATCTTTTGTATATAGTTCTACTGTCTTCCTATTATGTCCTAGAATCTGTATTGATAAAGCCACTGGATGGCGAAACGTCTACTACAATAAAGATATCCAGATGTTGCACATGTGTCTTAACTTTCATATTGTCGGTATTTTATACCTTTCTTGCACAGTTTGTCCAGCCGTTTGACGAAAACGGAACGTTTCGCCAGCAAAAAATGTGAAGGGGAGATGGTGAATTGTCGGTCTCTGAGGGTTTTCATAGAAGTGTCGGCGATCAGCTTTGTGGCTTCATAATCGTCGGTACAGACAACGATGAATGAGTCTTTCGTCGAGTGGATGGCTGTAAATTTAACTTGTAGGCAAGTCTTTACAACGGCAGCAAGGGCAAGTTTAGTAGAGTCATTTATTACTCCACTGTTGGGTTTGATCCTTACACGGTTTGCAAGCATCATGAAGGAGTAAGTCAGGCGCTGGTACGATGACTATAGGTTCCCCTCCCCGACGGGGATCGAAGGAACACTTCTTGAGGTGAGAAGCGACTTTGTCTTACGATGATGTGTTAAAAAAAAAAAAAACACATCATCGTAAGACAAAGTCGCTTCTCACCTCAAGAAATGTTTTTTTTTAAAACAATACATGGACACAGAGGGTATATAAAGGCTCTGAGTGAGGTGCAATACTAGTGAGGTACCATTTCGATGTTCACTAGTGGTGGTAGTAGTAGTAGTAGTAGTAGTAGTAACAAAAATAATACAATATGGAAGAGCAATTAATTCGTACATGAGTAAAAGGATATAAAAGCTATTACTTGGGTAACATAAAAATAGGTTGGACAAATATAGACTGGAAAGAGGCAGGTTTTTTTCGGTGTTCACTCTCTGTAATGTGCTTTGTGTAGTATGTTAGGTAAGACACATATGCAACAGTTAGGTATCTTTATTTTGAAACGTTTCGCCTACACAGTAGGCTTCTTCAGTCGAGTACAGAAAAGTTGATAGAAGCAGAAGATACTTGAAGACGATGTAATCAGTCCATCACCCTTAAAGTTTTGAGGTGGTCAGACAACGGAACAATGCTCTTCTCCAGACTGAGGGACTGACCACCTCAAAACTTTAAGGGTGATGGACTGATTACATCGTCTTCAAGTATCTTCTGCTTCTATCAACTTTTCTGTACTCGACTGAAGAAGCCTACTGTGTAGGCGAAACGTTTCAAAATAAAGATACCTAACTGTTGCATATGTGTCTTACCTAACAATCTGTCGGTATTTTATACCATTTTAATGTTCACTTTGTGTAGTATGTTGTTAGGTAAGACACATATGCAACAGTTAGGTATCTTTATTTCGAAACGTTTCGCCTACACAGTAGGCTTCTTCAGTCGAGTACAGAAAAGTTGATAGAAGCAGAAGATACTTGAAGACGATGTAATCAGTCCATCACCCTTAAAGTTTTGAGGTGGTCAGTCCCTCAGTCTGGAGAAGAGCATTGTTCCATAGTATGAAACAATATGGAGATGAAGTGACAGGATGGACCCTTATATAGCGCCAAGAGGTGAGACGTAGGTCACTAGAAGAGGTAAGAACTCAGATGTTGGGAGGTCAGATCCCTCTCAAATCCAGCCGTTCTCACTAGTAGAGGTTGTCGAAGTTGATTGTAGGTCTGTACCAAGATACCCTTGTGTTGCAGTGTCTGACAGATTGAACATTAAAATGGTATAAAATACCGACAGGTTGTTAGGTAAGACACATATGCAACAGTTAGGTATCTTTATTTCGAAACGTTTCGCCTACACAGTAGGCTTCTTCAGTCGAGTACAGAAAAGTTGATAGAAGCAGAAGATACTTGAAGACGATGTAATCAGTCCATCACCCTTAAAGTTTTGAGGTGGTCAGTCCCTCAGTCTGGAGAAGAGCATTGTTCCATAGTATGAAACAATATGGAGATGAAGTGACAGGATGGAGCCTTATATAGCGCCAATAGCCTTGCCTGAAGATCCCGTACATCAAAACGTTTTGGAGTTATTACGAGGACATCGTCCACGTAACGTAACCAAGTGACGCTTGAAGGGATGATGTTGGCGAAGTGTTCGGACTCTAGGTGTTCCATGTATAAGTTGGCTAGGACGGCACTTATTGGGGATCCCAAGATCACAAGATCTACGTAGGTGAAACAACAAGAAACCTCGACACCCGCCTCAATGAACACATTTACGCATGTAGGAACGACAACTTAAACAACGCCTGTGTACAACACCGAATTTCCACCAATCATCTCATGAAATTCAGAGACGCCCAATTAGTGATCAAAGAAACTAATTTCCGCAGACGCAAGTGCCTTGAATCAGCACTGATCGCTGTTTCGAATACAATTAAACAAAACAACGGCAGCTTCACCATCTCCGAAGTCTTAGCAAGAATCCTCCTGAAAACAGTAAACCCTGCCATCACATAGTCTCTCCTGTTATACTACACAAAGCACATTACAGAGAGTGAACACTGAAAAAACCTGCCTCTTTCCAGTCTATATTTGTCCAACCTATTTTTATGTTACCCAAGTAATAGCATTTATATCCTTTTACTCATGTACGAATTAATTGCTCTTCCATATTGTATTATTTTTGTTACTACTACTACTACTACTACTACCACCACTAGTGAACATCGAAATGGTACCTCACTAGTATTGCACCTCACTCAGAGCCTTTATATACCCTCAGTACTCAGTGGTCAGTCGTCACGTGAGGTCACAGACCCTGTGTGCTTTGGGGATTAGCGTGGACGGTTACAAAGCATGGCTTGCTTCTGCAGTGTTATAAAAATTGAGGTTGGAGAGTTGAAGGAGGTCTTGCTTCTCCAGGAGGAGATTAGGAGGCTGAAGGTCCACCTCAATGGGTCTGGGAGAGAGTGTGAGGTGGCTGGAGTTGTGGGGAATGAGGCTTCTAGCAGTGAGGTGCAGTCTGTCTCTCGCTGTGAGGAGGCTGTAGTTGGCGAGGTAGCAACGGCTACCAGCAGTGAGGTGCAGTCCAGCACCTGCTACAAGTGGCGAGTGGTTCACAGTAATGGAAGGCGCATCAGAGTAAGGAAAGTTAAGAGTGAAGATCTGAAGGTAGGAAATCGCTTCTCTGTTCTTCAGGATGAATGTACTTCAGTGGCCAGTGAAGGTAAGGGTACTACTGCCCCCGCTAATGGAGGTAAGCGCATTCTTGTTGGTTCTTGACTCTCAGGTAAGATAAATTGGACCGTGCTTTTGTAATGGAATAAGAAGATGAGAGATAGAGTTGTCCCTTCCCTGGAGCTGGTGTTGGGGACATTGTCAACAGGCTGGATAATATCATGTCAGGTAATGGGAACAAGCCCATTATCTGTCTCAGTGCTGGTGGAAATGATATTGGGAAGGGTAGAGAGAAGAGCTGCTAGATAAGTACAGGTCAGCTATAGATTTCATTAAGTCTAAGGGAGGGATCCCAATCATATGTAGCATCTTGCCTAGAAGGGGAGTAGGAAATGAATGGTTGTCTAGGGCAATTGGTGTAATTGCTGGCTAGACAGATACTGCAAGGAACTTGCAATCCCATTCATTGACAACTGGAACAACTTTTATGGCAAACATGATATGTATGCAAGGGATGGGGTACATCTCTCTGGGGCTGGGGTGGTAGCACTTGCAGACTCGATTGAGGCCATTGGTGAAATGCCTATGATTTTAAACTGATGGAAGATAGAGGTATGGGTGTGTGTGGGAAACAAGCAGGTTGCAACACTTGGGTTGGAATCAGTAAATGTATTAAAAAGGCATTCAGCATGAGTTATAAATAAAGACAATAGATCAGGTCAGCAAACAAGGGGGACAGCAGAGGGCAGCAAGGGACTAGCTCCCTTAAGGTTTACTATACTAATAGCAGGAGTGTAAGAAATAAGATAGATGAGCTAAGATTAATTGCAAGTGCAGGAAACATAGATATTATTGCTATAACAGAGACCTGGCTCAATCTGAAAGATAGAGAGATGCCCTCTGAATGTCACATACAAGGCTATAAATTATTCCACACTGACAGGGTCAACAGGAAAGGTGGTGGAAGTAGCGATGTATGTCAGAGACAATTTAAATTGTTGTGTTAGACAAGATATTAAATTAGAAGCGTCAGCCACTGAATCTGTTTGGTTACAGCTTCTCGAGGGCCGAGAAAAAAATAATTTTGGGTGTGATTTACAGGGCCCCAAATCTTGATAGGGAGTGCAGTAAACTTCTATGGGACGAAATTCGTAAGGCATCTACATACGAAAATGTTGTGCTTAATGGGAGATTTCAACTATAGGACAGATTGACTGGAGCAATTTGACAGGAAATTTAGAGTCAGGTGACTTTCTTGATACGATCCAGGATGGTTTTTTAAAACAGTTTGTGACAGAGCCAACTAGGGGAAATAACCTCCTTGACTTGGTTCTTGCCAGTAGGGAAACACTAATTAATAATCTTGAGGTTAATGATGAGCTTGGGGAAAGTGATCACAAATCACTCAGTTTTAATATATCATGGAATTCCCCTAATAATGGCAATCAAGTCTCCGTCCCTGACTTTCGCTTGGCTGATTTCATAGGACTGAAAAATTACTTAGGTGGGCTGAACTGGAATGACCTGACTAAGTGTCAGGTAGGTGGTGATGGTTGCCGATATGATGCTTTCCAGGGCATAGTTCTAGCTGCTCAGTCAAATTATGTTCCAAATAGGGAAATCAGATCAAACAAAAATGATCCTAAATGGATGAACAATAGATTAAAATATCTGATTGGTCAAAAGAGAGGCATATATAGGCAAATCAAAAGAGAGGGACAATTGAGAAATCGATATATTCAGTTAAAGAGAGAAATAAAAAAGGGAATTAGAAAAGCAAAAAGAGATTATGAGGTTAAAGTTGCAAGAGAATCGAAGACTAACCCAAAAGGATTCTTTCAGGTATACAGAAGTAAGATCAGGGACAAGATAGGCCCACTCAAAAGTTCCTCGGGTCAGCTCACTGACAGTGATAAGGAAATGTGTAGAATTTTTAACACATACTTCCTCTCAGTTTTTACACAGGAGGATACCAGCGATATTCCAGTAATGATAAATTATGTAGAACAGGACGATAATAAACTGTGCACTATTAGGGTCACAAGTGACATGGTCCTTAGGCAAATAGATAAATTAAAACCTAACAAATCCCCAGGCCCTGATGAACTGTATGCAAGGGTTCTAAATGAATGTAAAGAGGAGCTTAGCACACCTTTGGCTAATCTTTTCAACATATCACTACAAACTGGCATGGTGCCAGATAAGTGGAAAATGGCAAATGTGATACCTATTTTCAAAACAGGTGACAGGTCCTTAGCTTCGAACTATAGACCAATAAGCCTAACCTCCATAGTGAGAAAATTTATGGAATCAATAATTGCCGAGGCAGTTCGTAGCCACCTTGAAAAGCATAAATTAATCAACGAATCTCAGCATGGTTTTACAAAGGGGCGTTCCTGCCTTACGAATTTATTAACTTTTTTCACTAAGGTATTTGAGGAGGTAGATCATGGTAATGAATATGATATTGTGTATATGGACTTCAGTAAGGCTTTTGACAGGGTCCCACATCAGAGACTATTGAGGAAAATTAAAACACATGGAATAGGAGGAGAGATTTTTTCCTGGATAGAGGCATGGTTGACAAATAGGCAGCAGAGAGTTTGCATAAATGGGGAGAAATCAGAGTGGGGAAGCGTCACGAGCGGTGTTCCACAGGGGTCAGTGTTGGGCCCCCTGCTGTTCACAATCTACATAAACGACATAGATGAGGGCATAAAGAGCGACATCGGCAAGTTTGCCGATGACACCAAAATAGGCCGTCGAATTCATTCTGACGAGGACATTCGAGCACTCCAGGAAGATTTGAATAGACTGATGCAGTGGTCGGAGAAGTGGCAGATGCAGTTTAATATAGACAAATGCAAAGTTCTAAATGTTGGACAGGACAATAACCATGCCACATATAAACTAAATAATGTAGATCTTAATATTACGGATTGCGAAAAAGATTTAGGAGTTCTGGTTAGCAGTAATCTGAAACCAAGACAACAGTGCATAAGTGTTCGCAATAAAGCTAATAGAATCCTTGGCTTCATAGCAAGAAGCATAAATAATAGGAGTCCTCAGGTTGTTCTTCAACTCTATACATCCTTGGTTAGGCCTCATTTAGATTATGCTGCACAGTTTTGGTCACCGTATTACAGAATGGATATAAATTCTCTGGAAAATGTACAAAGGAGGATGACAAAGTTGATCCCATGTATCAGAAACCTTCCCTATGAGGATAGACTAAGGGCCCTGAAACTGCACTCTCTAGAAAGACGTAGAATTAGGGGGGATATGATTGAGGTGTATAAATGGAAGACAGGAATAAATAAAGGGGATGTAAATAGTGTGCTGAAAATATCTAGCCTAGACAGGACTCGCAGCAATGGTTTTAAGTTGGAAAAATTCAGATTCAGGAAGGATATAGAAAAGTACTGGTTGGTAATAGAGTTGTGGATGAGTGGAACAAACTCCCAGTACCGTTTAGAGGCCAGAACGTTGTGTAGCTTTAAAAATAGGTTGGATAATACATGAAGTAGATGTGGGTGGGTGTGAGTTAGCCCTGATAGCTTGTGCTACCAGGTCGGTTGCCGTGTTCCTCCCTTAAGTCAATGTGACCTGACCTGATAGGTTGGGTGCATTGGCTTAAGCCGGTAGGAGACTTGGACCTGCCTCGCATGGGCCAGTAGGCCTTCTGCAGTGTTCCATCGTTCTTATGTTCTTATGTATTGTTTGTAATGGCTTGATAAAGCTCCTGGAGAGCGAAACGTTGCTACAATAAATGTCACATTAGTTGCACTTGTGTCCTTTTACTTTACATATTGTCGGTAATTCTACCAACTTTATTACAACAATAATAATAATAATAATAATAATAATAATAATAATAATAATAATAATAATAATAATCTGTATTCCTACAAGTACATGTACAAGGTATACAGACCATAGCTGACATCAATGACATACTACTATATAGAAAGCCCCTTGTTATGTAGAACATTTCAGGCAAATTAGGTCAATTTTGTTCCAGGATGCGACCCACACTAGTTGACTAACACCCAGGTATCCATTTTACTGATGGCTGAACACTGGACAGCAGGTGTCTTATGGAAACACATCCTAATGTTTTTCACCCGTACCGGGAAATTGATCCCCGGGTCCCAGCGTGTGAGGTGAGTGCGCTAACGGTCGAGCTACGGGACACCTTGGAACGCAGGTGAGAAATATACATTATGGGTTACATCTGGAAAATCCCAGAGGGACTGTTCTCAAATCTGCATACAGAAATCACTCCCGAGGAATGCCAAAAGATTTGACAGTATAGCTTTACCCAGTGAAAAGCAGGGTTCCGTGGACACTGAGGTAGTAGTACTGAGGTGGTCGTCCTGAGCCTTGAGGCAGCAGTTTTGAGTGGTCCCCCTAGCTTGAGGCAGCAGTTTTGGATGGTCAGTCCTGAGCCTTGAGGCAGCAGTTTTGAGGTGGTCAGTCCCTGAGCCTTGAGGCAGCAGTTTTGAGGTGGTCAGTCCCTGAGCCTTGAGGCAGCAGTTTTGAGGTGGTCAGTCCCTGAGCCTTGAGGAAGCAGTTTTGAGGTGGTCAATCCCTGAGCCTTGAGGAAGCAGTTTTGAGGTGGTCAGTCCCTGAGCCTTGAGACAGTAGTTTTGAAGTGGTCAGTCCCTGAGTCTTGAGGCAGCAGTTTTGAGGTGATCAGTCCCTGAGTCTTGAGGCAGCAGTACTGAGGTGGTGAGTCCCTCAGACCTGAGGCAGCAGAGGTGGCGAGTCCCTCAGACCTGAGGCAGCAGTATTGAGGTGGTGAGTCCCTCAGACCTGAGGCAGCAGTATTGAGGTGGTGAGTCCCTCAGACTTGAGGCAGCAGTATTGAGGTGGTGAGTCCCTAGACCTGAGCAGCAGATGGTGTGAGTCCCTCAGCCCTGAGGCAGCAGTATTGAGGTGGTGAGTCCCTCAAAACCTGAGGCAGCAAAGGTGGCGAGTCCCTCAGCCCTGAGGAGCAGAGGTGGTAAAGTCCCTCAGACTAGGCAGCAGGTGGTGGTCCCTCAGACTGAGGCAGCAGGGGGTGGTCCCTCAGACCTGAGGCAGCAGAGGTGGTGAGTCCCTCAGACCTGAGGCAGCAGAGGTGGTGAGTCCCTCAGACCTGAGGCAGCAGAGGTGGTGAGTCCCTCAGACCTGAGGCGCAGAGGTGTGAGTCCTCAGACCTGAGGCGCGAGGGGGTTTAGTCCCTCAGACCTGAGGCAGCAGAGGTGGTGAGTCCCTCAGACCTGAGGCCAGAGGTGGGTGAGTCCCTCAGCCCTGAGGCAGCAGGAGGTGGTGAGTCCCTCAGACCTGAGGAAAGCAGAGGTGGCGAGTCCCTCAGACCTGAGGCAGCAGAGGTGGTGAGTCCTCAGACCTGAGGCAGCGAGGTGGCGAGTCCCTCAGACTGAGGCAGCAGAGGTGGCGAGTCCCTCAGCCTGAGGCAGCAGAGGTGGCGAGTCCCTCAGACCTGAGGCGCGGGGTGTGGTGAGTCCCTCAGACCTGAGGCAGCAGGGGTGGTGAGTCCCTCGACCTGAGGCAGCAGAGGTGGTGAGTCCCTCAGACCTGAGGCAGCAGAGGTGGTGAGTCCCTCAGACCTGAGGCAGCAGAGGTGGTGAGTCCCTCAGACCTGAGGCAGCAGAGGTGGTGAGTCCCTCAGACCTGAGGCAAGTGGGCCCCTAGCCCTGGGGCGCAGAGTGGTGAGTCCCTCAGACCTGAGGCAGCAGAGGTGGTGAGTCCCTCAGACCTGACGAGTGTTTAGCTCCACAGTATCCATCAAAGTTGATAACTAAGTCAGGTGTATAACACAATACCAACAAAGACACGGGAGTGTTGTACATGTGTCTCACTGAACTTCCTGTCTTGAGCAGAACCTCAACACTCGTTAATATTATCAACGAGGACAATGATAAACACAGGATGACATTGATGAACACAGAAAATTGTGATAAACAAGAGAGCACAATGATAAACGAGAGAACGCAATGATAAACGAGAGAGAACACAATGATAAACGAGAGAGAACACAATGATAAACTAGAGAGAGCACAATGATAAACAAGAGAGCACAATGATAAACGAGAGAACGCAATGATAAACGAGAGAGAACACAATGATAAACTAGAGAGAGCACAATGATAAACGAGAGAGAGAACACAATGATAAACGACAGAAAACGCAATGATAAACAAGAGAAAACACAATGATTAACGAGAGAATACACAATGGTAAACGGGGAAAAAAAACAATGATAAACGAGAGAAAACACAATGATAAACGAAAGAACGCAATGATAAACGAGAAAACACAATGATAAACGAGAGAGAACGCAATGTAAACGAAAAAAACAACAAAGAAAAACGAAAGAACGCAATGATAAACGAGAGAAAAACAAAGATAAACGAGAGAAAACACAATGATAAAACGAGAGAGAACACAATGTAAACAAAGGGAACACATGTAAACGAGAGAAAACACAATGATAAAACGAGAGAGAACACATATAAACGAAAGGGAACACAATGATAAACGAGAGAACACAATAAACGAGAGAGAACACAATGATAAACGAGAGAGAACACAATGATAAACGACAGAAAACGCAGTGATAAACGAGAGAAAACACAATGATAAACGAGAGAATACATAATGGTAAACGAGAGAAAACAATGATAAACGAGAGAGAACACAATGATAAACGAAAGAACGCAATGATAAACGAGAGAACACAATGATAAACGAGAGAACACAATGATAAACGAGAGAAAACTGATAAAACGAGAGAGAGCACAATTATAAACGAAAGGGAACACAATGATAAACGAGAGAGAACACAATGATAAACGAGAGAGAACACAATGATAAACGACAGAAAACGCAATGATAAACGAGAGAAAACACAATGATAAACGAGAGAATACACAATGGTAAACGAGAGAAAACAATGATAAACGAGAGAAAACACAATGATAAACGAGAGAACACAATGACAAACGAGAGAGAACAATGATAAACGAGAGAGAACGCAATGATAAAAGAGAGAACACAATGATAAACGAGAGAAAACACAATGATAAACGAGAGAAAACACAATGATAAACGAGAGAAAACACAATGATAAACGAGAGAACACAATGATAAACGAGAAAACAAAATGATAAACGAGAGAAAACAAAATGATAAACGAGAGAAAACAAAATGATAAACGAGAGAAAACACAATGATAAACGAGAGAAAACACAATGATAAACGAGAGAAAACACAATGATAAACGAGAGAGAACACAACGATAAACGAGAGAGAATACAAAATCTCCCTCACTCTTTAATTGGTGAATAAACAGTTTATTCGTATCTAGAATAATTTATTCACCTCCGCTCATAAACTAATTTATTCACCAGAAGCTACAATAAACTTCACTCTGAAAGACGGAAAATTTACACTTATTCTCAATTTGTTTTTTTTTTTTTTACAGTTCAATTCACAAGAAAATCCAGCCACTGTTTTCTGACCTTGTTGATCTAAAACTTTGTTCTGTAAGTGATGTTAGTGATATACCAGTTTATTCCTGGTATCCCCTACTGGAAATATACCAATATATTCCTGGTATCCCCACTGGAAATATACCAATTATTCCTGGTATCTCATGAGTGTATAAAACTATGACACATTCCACTGTAACAGTCCACTATGAACATTCCATAATGACACGTTCCACTATGCCACATTCCACAATGAAACATTCCACTAAGCGACATTCCACAATGCCAAATTCTAGAATGCCACATTCCACAATAACACATTCTATGACACAATCCGCTATGCCACATTCCACAATCAACATTCTATGACACAATCCACTATGCCACATTCCACAATGCAACATTCCACAATGACATTCCACTCGGTGGAATTCACTCAGCTGTTTATTCAGAATATGAAACGCAATTTATATTAGTCAAATTTATTCACTGGTTTGTGATACTGAATAAATCTTAGCGAGTCATGAATCAAGGGAGAACTGCTCTAAAGTTACGAAGGAAGGAACCACTAAATATTTAAGTGATTATTACACTGTAACGTCAATAAAGTGTCTGCCACTGTTGTATTTTCAGATATATATCACGAATATTATTTTCATTAGCAGCTAAAAGGAAATATAGCACTGTTTATTATATTTAGTTTTATTAGTAGGTAAGATGGGATATTTGAGGCTCTCATTGGATATCCAGCTCAGTTACAAGCTTGTTCACAGGTTTGTCATTTGTGATGCAGTCTGGCAAGCTGGGTGTGAACCTCACTTCATAGCTGCAATTGTTCACTCTCACTGGGTAGATATTGTCGTGGGAAAACCTCTTCCTCTTCCTCCTCCCTCTGTGAGAACTCTCTTCTCTGCTCTCATGTAGACTTAGTTTTGCGGAAGACTATGATCTCATTGGTAACCTGAGACATATTTCTGGTTCTCTGTGGAACTATGTTCCCACAGACTTGTTTAAAATTTATGATTTTTGACATTTTGTGGTTGAGTGTTGTGAGGCACTCAGTATGATCCAGGTCCAGAGTCTAAAGTCTTGATGTAACTTGCTGAGACTGGCATCTATGCACTGTTGTAATCGGGGTTTGGAAATTACTGAACTCTGATTCAGCAATGTGGAAGTGTTGTGATTGGAGCACAAGCTGTCTCCTATTAGATCGTTTTCTCTCTCTCCCTTGCTTGATGTTGTGCTATGTGTATATTGCTGTTTGGCAAATTGGTTGCTACATTGTTCAAGCAAGCTGTGCTAATTGCCTATGATGTCAGCAGTTACTTTATTTAGAGACTTAATGATTTTTTTGGTCAGTCATTAAGTCTGCCACACACACTACGTGCACAATATACATTCCAGTAGTAATGAGTACTCTCCTCTACAGTAAAGGGAAGATGGTACAGTAAATCACTGCTAGAACTTGAGGCACCTGATCTCTAGTAACCTGCCTAAGGGTGCAGTTAAAGTTGTGTGTACGATACTAAAATAACAGCTTCAGATAATTGTAATAAGTATAATATTTTACCTAGATATAAACTTTTGGATTATTAAAGTTCTCAGACTTTTAATGTCTGTTTATTTTCCCAGGTGCAACTTCATTATAAAACCCAGCTTGAAGTGCTATTAGTAGCTGATAGTATTCCCTCGAGTTGATGGATAAAGACTGGCAAATCTTATCAGACACAGACTAGACACTAGAAGGGGATCAACAGGTTGACCTTGTATTGAAGATTAAGACACATGTCCAACAGCTTGATATCTGGGTGATGGACTGATTACATCGTCTTCAAGTCTCTTCTGCTTCTATCAACTTTTCTGTACTCGACTGAAGAAGCCTACTGTGTAGGCGAAACGTTTCGAAATAAAGATACCTAACTGTTGCATATGTCTTACCTAACAGCTTGATATCTTTATTGATGAAACGTTTCGCCTACACAGTAGGCTTCATCAGTCAAATACAGAGGGAGAAGTAGTAATGAAATAAAGATGTAATCAGTCCATCAACCATGGAGAAAAAGTATTTGAGGTGGTCAGTCCCTCAGCCTGGAGAAGAGTTCAACTCCATGGAGCTGAACTCTTCTCCAGGCTGACCTCCTCAAATACTATTCAGCTATCAGTGATCTACTAGTGATTCTGAAGATTTTCTTCCATGGCCTCAGACCAGACCACCTAGTTATCTCTTAGTGGTTCTGGGGATTATTTACTCCACGGTCTGGTCTCAGACCAGATCTCCTAGGATTAAGAGCAAATATAAGAGGATTAAGAACTATTACGAGGCGCATAGTAAAGATGCTAGACACAAACGCGCACACACATTCATGTACCCGTCACAAATTCATGTACCCGTCACAAATTCATGTACCCGTCACAAATTCATGTACCCGTCACACATTCATGTACCTGTCACATTCATATTCATGTAGCCTTCCAACATATATTTTAAGCCACTCAAAATTCTCACTACTATCATGGGATCTTGATACAAAGAGTTCTTCAAAACTTGTCCAATCTTCGGACGAAAACCTACTTAGACTATTGGATGGTTCCACTATGACCTCGCCGCCTCCTGCTTCGCCTCACCTGACTACAGTATATAAGCCACTGCTACGGCCCTGTGCTGTACATTCTACAAGAGTGATGGACTGAACACATCGACTCCAGGCTGAGGGACTGATTACCTCCAACTCCTTCTCTCCTTGCACTTTTCTGCTTTGTATTGGACTGATGAAATTAAGACACATGTGCAACATCTGGGTATCTTTATTGTAGACGTTTCGCCATCCAGTGGCTTTATCAATACAAATTCTAGGACATAACTTGAAGACAGTAGGACTATATACAGAAGATGAGGTAATCAGTCCCTCAACCTAGGAGTAGGTGCGAAGAGCACCGTAGTCTTGGAGTTTCGGTATTATATACCATTCTTGCACAACTTGTCAGACACTGCAACATCATGGAATCTTGATTCTGAGGACATGTACATAACCTTCACGGCTACGACAACTACTACTACAACTAACCCATCTCTTTGGGAAGGACCTACTTCCACTGGGGAATCCCGCCTACCAGTGACTATGCCCTCGTCTGATACACCTGACGTTACTATATAAGCGCCAGGCTCCTTCCTTCTGCTTCAGAATCTCCAAGACTACGGTGCTCTTCGCACCTACTCCTAGGTTGAGGGACTGATTACCTCATCTTCTGTATATAGTCCTACTGTCTTCAAGTTATGTCCTAGAATTTGTATTGATAAAGCCACTGGATGGCGAAACGTCTACAATAAAGATACCCAGATGTTGCACATGTCTTAATTTCATCTTGTCGGTATTATATACCATTCTTGCACAACTTGTATTGGAATGATGAAGCCACTGTGTGGCGAAACGTTTCCTCAATAACGACTCCCATATGTTGCATAAGTGTTTCAAACTTCAACTTCTCGGTTTTTTACACCATTTATCACACCTGCAACTTACTGCCAAACTGTGTGTGGTGTTCCTCTCCTCCGTCACGATAAATTAATTTATATAAACATTCACCATCATTCACTCAATAGCTGTTTTGCCAGAAGTACTGATGTCACACTGAAATGGTTCTCTGAAGTGCAACACCCCCGCCTCTCCCTCAGAGTGCAGGCACTGTACTTAACACAAGAACTGCAATAGCATCACGGAGGCAGCTACAGTGAAAAGCTCTGTTCCACAAGACACAGTACTCGCTCCCATCCTGTTCCTCATCCTTATATCTGACATAGACAAGAATAAGCCATAGCTCCGTGTCTTCCTTTGCGGATGACACTCGAATTGCCATGACAGTGTCCTCCATCGAAGACACCACAAGACTCCAGGCGGACATCAACCAAATCTTTATATGGGCCGCAGAAAACAATATGAAGCTCAATGAAATTTCAACTACTTAGATACGGAAAACTTGATGAATAAAAATTTATCAGAGTATACAACAAATTCAAACCCAACAATAGAGCGAAAAACTAATGTGAAAGATCTGCGAGAGATAATGTCAGAGGATCTAACCTTCAAAGACCACAACAATCTACCTCATTTGCTAGAAAAATGATAGGATGGATAATGAGAACCTTGAAAACTAGGGACGCAAAACCCATGATTCTATTCAAATAGCATAAGTACGATAAAGCACCTAAATTACTGGGAACGGTTGAAGTCCCTTGATTTGTATTCCCTGGAACGCAGGCGAGAAAGGCACATGATAATATACACTCGGATAATCCTAGGATTAGTACCAAACTTGCACATGAAAATCACTCCCTACGAAAGCAAAAGACTCGGCAGGAGATGCAACATTCCCTGCCTAGTATGGGCCAGATGGCCCATACTACGCAGGTCCTTCACAATCCATCCCACTAACAAAATATCTGAGATTAAGACACATATTGCACATGTGTCTTAATCTCATCTTGTCGGTATTATATACCATTCGTACACAACAAAATATCTGCCCAACCCAATTTTCAACGCTACCCAAGAAATAAGCTTTGATAATTCTATAGACTCACGTGTAAGTCCCACTCAAATCAAACCCCTCTCACTCATGTATTTATCCAACCTAAATTCGAAACTAACCAAGGTTTTAGCTTCACTAACCCTACTAATCAACTACCCTATTTCCAAACCAATACTTTCCTATATCCTTTCTAAATCTAAACTTGTTTAGTTTGAATCCATTATTGCGGGTTCTCTCTTGGCGAGATAGCCTCAAGACCTTATTTATATCTCTGTTAATACCCATCTTCCACTTATACACTTCGATCATGTCTCCCCTCATTCTTTGTCTTACAAGTGAATGCAATTTAAGAGTCCTCAATCTTTCTTCTTAAGGAAGATTTCTAATTCTACGACTTCAAGGGTGATGGACTGATTACATCGTCTTCACATCTCTACTGTTCCTGCCTACTTTCTGTATTCGACTGAAGAAGCCTACTGTGTAGGCGAAACGTTTCGGAATAAAGTTGCCAAACTGAACATTAAAATGGTATAAAATACCGACAGGTTGTTAGGTAAGACACATATGCAACAGTTAGGTATCTTTATTTCGAAACGTTTCGCCTACACAGTAGGCTTCTTCAGTCGAGTACAGAAAAGTTGATAGAAGCAGAAGAGACTTGAAGACGATGTAATCATCCATCACCTTAAAGTTTTGAGGTGGTCAGTCCCTCAGTCTGGAGAAGAGCATTGTTCCGTAGTCTGAAACAATATGGAGTTGAAGTGATAGGATGGAGCCTTATAAGCGCCAGGAGGTGAGAGGGAGGTCCTTTGGGAGGTCAGGTCCCTCTCAAATCCAGCCGATCTCACTAGTAGAGGTTGTCGAAGTTGATTTCAGGTCTGTACCAAGATACCCTTTTGTTGCAGTGTCTGACAGATTGAAAAATTAAAATGGGATAAAATACCGACAGGTTGTTAGGTACGACACATATGCAACAGTTAGGTATCTTTTTTTCGAAACGTTTCGCCTACAAAAGTAGGGTTCTTCAGTCGATACAGAAAAGTTTTATAGAAGCAGAAGAGACTTGAAGACGATGTAATCAGTCCATCCACCCTTAAAGTTTTGAGGTGGTCAGTCCCCCAGTCTGGAGAAGAGCATTGTTCCGAGTCTTTAAGGGTGAGGACTGATTACATCGCTTCAAGTCTCTTCTGCTTCTATCAACTTTTCTTACTCGACTGAAGAAGCCTACTGTGTAGGGGAAACGTTTCGAAATAAAGATACCTAACTGTTGCATATGTGTCTTACCTAACAACCTGTCGGTATTTTATACCATTTTAATGTTCAATCTGTCAGACACTGCAACACAAGGGCATCTTGGTACAGACCTGAAATCAACTTCGACAACCTCTACTAGTGAGATCGGCTGGATTTGAGAGGGACCTGACCTCCCAAAGTGACCTACCTCTCACCTCCTGGCGCTATATAAGCCTCCATCCTATCACTTCAACTCCAGTTCTACACTCCTCTCTAGCTCTAAACGTCGCATGTCCCTTCCTTCCCGCTCACCCCACCGGAGTCCCAACAGAAGACGAACATCAAAATGGTATACAATACCGACAGGTTGTTAGGTAAGACACATATGCAACAGTTAGACAACTTTATTCCGAAACGTTTTTTGCCTACACAGTAGGCTTCTTCAGTCCCAATACAGAAAGTAGGGAGGAAAAGTAGAGAGTGAAAAACGAAAGTAAAACAGTCCATCACCCTTGTAGTCGTAGAATTTGAGGTTGTCAGTCCCTCGGCCTGGAGAAGTTCAGTTCCATAGTCAGGAACTATCTGAAGATCAAGCGAAAGTGCGGAGACTTAAATACTGTCGGAAGGAGAGGTGCAGAGTAGTAGTAGTAGTGAGAATGTAGCCACTGAGAGGTCATGTCCCTCTCAGATCCAACACTTCTCTGCACCTCTCCTTCCGACAGTATTTAAGTCTCCGCACTGTCGCTTGATCTTCAGATAGTTCCTGACTATGGAACTGAACTTCTCCAGGCCGAGGGACTGACAACCTCAAATTCTACGACTACAAGGGTGATGGACTGATTACATCGTCTTCACATCTCTACTGTTCCTGCCTACTTTCTGTATTCGACTGAAGAAGCCTACTGTGTAGCCGAAACGTTTCGGAATAAAGTTGTCTAACTGTTGCATATGTGTCTTACCTAACAACCTGTCGGTATTGTATACCATTTTGATGTTCATCTTGTCAGACACTGCAACACATGGCATCTTGGTACAGAAAACACCTTGGACAAGCTTTTCAAGTGAGAAGTGTTGGATCTGAGAGGGACATGACCTCTCAGTGGCTACATTCTCACTACTACTACTACTACTACTACTACTCTGCACCTCTCCTTCCGACAGTATTTAAGTCTCCGCACTGTCGCTTGATCTTCAGATAGTTCCTGACTATGGAACTGAACTTCTCCAGGCCGAGGGACTGACAACCTCAAATTCTACGACTACAAGGGTGATGGACTGATTACATCGTCTTCACATCTCTACTGTTCCTGCCTACTTTCTGTATTCGACTGAAGAAGCCTACTGTGTAGGCGAAACTTTTCGGAATAAAGTTGTCTAACTGTTGCATATGTGTCTTACCCCCAACAGAAGAGCCTGAATTTCTCTTCTCAAATATCTGTCCCACGATCGCCTCGCTGCTGGGTTAAGCCCTGGCTCTATTTCTACGACTAAGAACACTCCTCTCCAGCACTGTTCTTCGTCTGTCCCGTCTTCCCCGCTCATCCCAGTTGGGATCTTACCTGAACTTTCGTTCGTTCGTTCGTTACTTCAACTTCATATTGTTTCAGACTACGGAACAATGCTCTTCTCCAGACTGAGGGACTGACCACCTCAAAACTTTAAGGATGATGGACTGATTACATCGTCTTCAAGTCTCTTCTGCTTCTATCAACTTTTCTGTACTCGACTGAAGAAGCCTACTGTGTAGGCGAAACGTTTCGAAATAAAGATACCTAACTGTTGCATATGTGTCTTACCTAACAAAGTTGCCTAACTGTTGCCTGTGTGTCTTACCTACCAACCTGTCGGTATTGTATACCACTTTAATGTTCATCTTGTCAGACACTGCAACACATGGCCTCTTGGTACAGAAAACACCTTGGACAACCCTTTCAAGTGAGAACTGTTGAATCTGAGAGGGACCTGACCTCTCAGTGGCTACATTCTCACTACTACTACTACTCTGCACCTCTCCTTCCGACAGTATTTAAGTCTCCGCACTGTCCCTTGATCTTCAGATAGTTCCTGACTATGGAACTGAACTTCTCCAGGCTGAGGGACTGACAACCTCAAATTCTACGACTTCAAGGGTGATGGACTGATTACATCGTCTTCACATCTCTACTGTTCCTGCCTACTTTCTGTATTCGACTGAAGAAGCCTACTGTGTAGGCGAAACGTTTCGGAATAAAGTTGCCTAACTGTTGCCTATGTGTTTTACCTACCAACACTTAGGCAACTTTATTTCGAAACGTTTCGCCTACACAGTTCCAGACTTTGGAACAGAACTTCTCCAGGCTGAGGGACTGACAACCTCAAATCTACGACTTCAAGGGTGATGGACTGATTACATCGTCTTCACATCTCTACTGCTCCTGCCTAATTTCTGTACTCGACTGAAGAAGCCTACTGTGTAGGCGAAACGTTTCGAAATAAAGTTGCCTAAATGTTGCCTATGTGTCTTATCTACCAACCTGTCGGTATTGTATACCATTTGATAATCATAACTACTCCTACCACCTCTGCTTGTACTACCTCACTCAAAGCCTATATATAACCTCTGTGTCCATGTGTTGTTTGCAACGGCTTGACAAAGCTCCTGGAGAGCGAAACGTTGCCACAATAAAATGTCACATTTGTGTCCTTTTACTTGGCTTATATACCGTAGTCAGGCGAGACGAAGCAGGAGGTGGTAGGATCACAGTATACACAGATATACATGTGTATACATCCTGTACACAGCTACGCACTGTTTAATTGCCATCGTGTAGTAGACTTTAAACCTCATTCACCCAACAACCAATTAAAACATCTATCCTAAGACTCCTCACTCCAACTTTTACAATAGATTACATCTATTTTAAGACCTGAAGTGAAACATTTACAATAGAACTGATCTATTATAGAAGTTATACAGAATCTATTGTTCACGATTAATCAAGTGAATTCTTAATCGCCTAAATTAGCTCCCTGATGCATTCACCACAAATCATTCCTTCATTATATGGTCATTCAATTATTCATGATTATATATATATACATAATATATATATATATATATATATATATATATATATATATATATATATATATATATATATATATATATATATATAATGTGCAAGAAAGGTATAAAATACCGACAATATGAAAGTTAAGACACATGTGCAACATCTGGATATCTTTATTGTAGTAGACGTTTCGCCATCCAGTGGCTTTATCAATACAGATTCTAGGACATAATAGGAAGACAGTAGAAAATATATACAAAAGATGAGGTAATCAGTCCCTCGGCCTTGGAGTTAGTGTTCACAGCATCATGGTGGAGGAGATTCTCCTCCACCACGATGCTGTGAACACTAACTCCAAGGCCGAGGGACTGATTACCTCATCTTTTGTATATAGTTCTACTGTCTTCCTATTATGTCCTAGAGTCTGTATTGATAAAGCCACTGGATGGCGAAACGTCTACTACAATAAAGATATCCAGATGTTGCACATGTGTCTTAACTTTCATATATATATAATATATATTATATATATATATATATATATATATATATATATATATATATATATATATATATATATATATATGTATATATATATATATATGAAGATTGAGACACTTATGCAGCAGTCGTCAGTGGTCAGTCGTCACGTGAGGTCACAGACCCTGAGCTGCTTTGGGGATTAGCGTGGACGGTTACAAAGCATGGCTTGCTTCTGCAGTGTTTTAAAAATTGAGGTTGGAGAGTTGAAGGAGGAGGTCTTGCTTCTCCAGGAGGAGATTAGGAGGCTGAAGGTCCACCTCAATGGGTCTGGGAGAGAGTGTGAGGTGGCTGGAGTTGTAGGGAATGAGACTTCTAGCAGTGAGGTGCAGTCTGTCTCTCGCTGTGAGGAGGCTGTAGTTGGGGAGGTAGCAACGGCTACCAGCAGTGAGGTGCAGCCCAGCACCTGCTACAAGTGGCGAGTGGTTCACAGTAATGGGAGGCGCATCAGAATAAGGAAAGTTAAGAGTGAAGATCTGAAGGTAGGAAATCGCTTCTCTGTTCTCCAGGATGAATGTACTTCAGTGGCCAGTAAAGGTAAGGGTACTACTGCCCCTGCTAATGGAGGTAAGCGCATTCTTGTGGTTGGTGACTCTCAGGTAAGATATATTGACCGTGCTTTTTGTAATAGGAATAAGAAGATGAGAGATAGAGTGTGCTTCCCTGGAGCTGGTGTTGGGGACATTGTCAACAGGCTGGATAATATCATGTCAGGTAATGGGAACAAGCCCATTATCTGTCTCAGTGCTGGTGGAAATGATATTGGGAAGGGTAGGAGAGAAGAGCTGCTAGATAAGTACAGGTCAGCTATAGATTTCATTAAGTCTAAGGGAGGGATCCCAATCATATGTAGCATCTTGCCTAGAAGGGGAGTAGGAAATGAATGGTTGTCTAGGGCAATTGGTGTAAATTGCTGGCTAGACAGATACTGCAAGGAACTTGCAATCCCATTCATTGACAACTGGAACAACTTTTATGGCAAACATGATATGTATGCAAGGGATGGGGTACATCTCTCTGGGGCAGGGGTGGTAGCACTTGCAGACTCGATTGAGAAGGCCATTGGTGAAATGCCTATGATTTTAAACTGATGGAAGATAGAGGTATGGGTGTGTGTGGGAAACAAGCAGGTTGCAACACTAGGGTTGGAAACAGTAAATGTATAAAAGGCATTCAGCATGAAGTTATAAATAAAGACAATAGACCAGGTCAGCAAACAAAGGGGGACAGCAGAGGGCAGCAAGGGACTAGCTCCCTTAAGGTTTACTATACTAATAGCAGGAGTGTAAGAAATAAGATAGATGAGCTAAGATTAATTGCAAGTGCAGGAAACATAGATATTATTGCTATAACAGAGACCTGGCTCAATCTGAAAGATAGAGAGATGCCCTCTGAATGTCACATACAAGGCTATAAATTATTCCACACTGACAGGGTCAACAGGAAAGGTGGTGGAGTAGCGATGTATGTCAGAGACAATTTAAATTGGTGTTAGACAAGATATTAAATTAGAAGCGTCAGCCACTGAATCTGTTTGGTTACAGCTTCTCGAGGGCCGAGAAAAACTAATTATGGGTGTGATTTACAGGACCCCAAATCTTGATAGGCAGTGCAGTAAACTTCTATGGGACGAAATTCGTAAGGCATCTACATACGAAAATGTTGTGCTAATGGGAGATTTCAACTATAGACAGATTGACTGGAGCAATTTGACAGGAAATTTAGAGTCAAGTGACTTTCTTGATACGATCCAGGACTGTTTTTTAAAACAGTTTGTGACAGAGCCAACTAGGGGAAATAACCTCCTTGACTTGGTTCTTGCTAGTAGGGAAACACTAATTAATAATCTTGAGGTTAATGATGAGCTTGGGGAAAGTGATCACAAATCACTCAGTTTTAATATATCATGGAATTCCCCTAATAATGGCAATCAAGTCTCCGTCCCTGACTTTCGCTTGGCTAATTTCATAGGACTGAAAAATTACTTAGGTGGGCTGAACTGGAATGACCTGACGAAGGGTCAGGTAGGTGGTGATGGTTGCCGATATGATGCTTTCCAGGGCATAGTTCTAGCTGCTCAGTCAATTTATGTTCCAAATAGGGAAATCAGATCAAACAAAAATGATCCTAAATGGATGAACAATAGATTAAAATATCTGATTGGTCAAAAGAGAGGCATATATAGGCAAATCAAAAGAGGAGAGGGGCAATTAAGAAATCAATATATTCAGTTAAAGAGAGAAATAAAAAAGGGAATTAGAAAAGCAAAAAGAGATTATGAGGTTAAAGTTGCAAGACAATCGAAGACTAACCCAAAAGGATTCTTTCAGGTATACAGAAGTAAGATCAGGGACAAGATAGGCCCACTCAAAAGTTCCTCAGGTCAGCTCACTGACAGTGATAAGGAAATGTGTAGAATTTTTAACACATACTTCCTCTCAGTTTTTACACAAGAGGATACCAGCGATATTCCAGTAATGATAAATTATGTAGAACAGGACGATAATAAACTGTGCACGATTAGGGTCACAAGTGACATGGTCCTTAGGCAAATAGATAAATTAAAACCTAACAAATCCCCAGGCCCTGATGAACTGTATGCAAGGGTTCTAAAGGAATGTAAAGAGGAGCTTAGCACACCTTTGGCTAATCTTTTCAACATATCACTACAAACTGGCATGGTGCCAGATAAGTGGAAAATGGCAAATGTGATACCTATTTTCAAACAGGTGACAGGTCCTTAGCTTCGAACTATAGACCAATAAGCCTAACCTCCATAGTGGGAAAATTTATGGAATCAATAATTGCCGAGGCAGTTCGTAGCCACCTTGAAAAGCATAAATTAATCAACGAATCTCAGCATGGTTTTACAAAGGGGCGTTCCCGCCTTACGAATTTATTAACTTTTTTCACTAAGGTATTTGAGGAGGTAGATCATGGTAATGAATATGATATTGTGTATATGGACTTCAGTAAGGCTTTTGACAGGGTCCCACATCAGAGACTATTGAGGAAAATTAAAGCACATGGAATAGGAGGAGAAATTTTTTCCTGGATAGAGCATGGTTGACAAGTAGGCAGCAGAGAGTTTGCATAAATGGGGAGAAATCGAGTGGGGAAGCGTCACGAGCGGTGTTCCACAGGGGTCAGTGTTGGGTCCCCTGCTGTTCACAATCTACATAAACGACATAGATGAGGGCATAAAGAGCGACATCGGCAAGTTTGCCGATGACACCAAAATAGGCCGTCGAATTCATTCTGACGGGAATTCGAGTACTCCAGGAAGATTTGAATAGACTGATGCAGTGGTCGGAGAAGTGGCAGATGCAGTTAATATAGACAAATGCAAAGTTCTAAATGTTGGACAGGACAATAACCATGCCACATATAAACTAAATAATGTGATCTTAATATTACGGATTGCGAAAAAGATTTAGGAGTTCTGGTTAGCAGTAATCTGAAAACCAAGACAACGTGCATAAGTGTTCGCAAAAGCTAACAGAATCCTTGGCTTCATAGCAAGAAGCATAAATAAAGGAGTCCTCAGGTTGTTTTCAACTTATACTCCTTGGTTAGGGCCTCATTTTAGTTATGCTGCACAGTTTGGTCACCGTATTCTTGAAATGATATAAATTCTCTGGAAATGTACAAGAGGATGACAAATTGATCCCATGTATCAAAACCTTCCTATGAGATAGACTAAGGGCCCTGAATCTGCATCTCTAGAAGACGTAGAATTGGGGATTGAATGAGGGATAAATGGAAGACAGGAATAAATAAAGTGGATGTAAATAGTGTGCTGAAATATCTAGCCTAGACAGGACTCGCAGCAATGTACATTTACATAACCTTCCAACTACTAACTATACTACAACTACCCATCTCTTTGGGAAGGACCTACTTCCCTGGGAATCCGCCCACCAGTGAATTTGGCCCCGTCTGCTTCCCCTGACGTTACTATATAAGCGCAGGATTCTTTCTCTGCTTCAAATCCTCCACGACTATGGGGCTGTTCGCACCTACTCTAGGTGAGGGACTGATCACCTCATCTCTGTACATAGTTCTACTGTCTTCAAGTTATGTCCTGGAATTTGTATTGATAAAGCCACTGGATGGCGAAACGTCTACAATAAAGATACCCAGATGTTGCACATGTGTCTTACTCTCACCTCACAATGGTTTTAAGTTGGAAAAATTCAGATTCAGGAAGGATATAGGAAAGTACTGGTTTGGTAATAGAGTTGTGATGAGTGGAACAAACTCCCGAGTACAGTTATAGAGGCCAGAACGTTGTGTAGCTTTAAAAATAGGTTGGATAAATACATGAGTGGGTGTGGGTGGGTGTGAGTTGGACCTGATAGCTTGTGCTACCAGGTCGGTTGCCGTGTTCCTCCCTTAAGTCAATGTGACCTGACCTGACTAGGTTGGGTGCATTGGCTTAAGCCGGTAGGAGACTTGGACTCCTCGCATGGGCCAGTAGGCTTCTGCGTGTTCCTTCTTCTTATGTTCTTATGTTCTTATATAGGAATCTTTATTCAGGAAACGTTTCGCCACACAGTGGCTTCATCAGTCCAATACAAAGAGGAAGGCGTAAGGAGAGGAGGAGTTTGAGGTAATCAGTCCCTCAGCCTGGAGTCGATGTGTTCAGTCCATCAATCTTGGTACATTCTACAAGATTGATGGACTGAACACATCGACTCAGGCTGAGGGACTGATTACCTCAAACTCCTCCTCTCCTTACGCCTTCCTCTTTGTATTGGACTGATGAAGCCACTGTGTGGCGAAACGTTTCCTGAATAAGATTCCCATATGCTGCATAAGTGTCTCAATCTTCAACCTGTCGGTTTTCAAACCATTCATCATATATATATATATATATATATATATATATATATTATATATATATATATATATATATATATATATATATATATATTATATATATATATATATTAACGTAACGTTGGTCTATTCATCATTTATTAGTATCTATTGAAACCATCGTTCAGATATTCAGAATGGGTCGTTCAGGACATTCATCGGCTTAATTATATGTGATGAATGTATTACGGGGTTAATTGTCTTAATTAACACCGTGATATATTCATCATTGAGAATCACTGATTCATGATTAAATACTCATCCACTAGTTAATATAAGTTTGTGTATAATTCATGAGTTTATATATCATTCGTGAATATATCATTCACTAGTTAAAATTTCATAAATGATATATTAAGGGTGATTCATCAAGATTACGGTACTGGACACCTGCTGTGAGGCTGAGGGACTGATTACCTCATCTACCTCTTCAGTCTTATGTTTTTGTACACAAATAACTCGTACATAGGAGAGAGGAGCTTATGACGACGTTTCGGTCCATTTACAAAGTCACACTGTGACTGTAAATGGTCCAAGTCGGACCGAAACGACGTCGTAAGTTCTTCTCTATGTGCGGGTTATTCGGTATTGAGCCTTTTAGTTAGTTATGTTTTTGTCCCTGTATTGTACTGACAAAACTACTGACTGGCGAAACGTCTACATAATAAACCCAAATGATGCCTATGTGTCTAATTTTTCAACTTCTCGGTATTATTAAACACTGATGTTATGAAACAAAGACCTGGCATATACACCATCTAAGCTACACCTGTACATGTGATCTTCCTCCATGCTGGTTCCTTGACATGACAGGCAGATGTGTTGAAGGTTAAATTAGGTTAGGTAAGATTTGACAGGGAACAAAACAAGGAGCTGAACTCTCCTTCAGGCTGAGGGACTGACCACCTCAAATACTTTTCCTCAAAGGTTGATGGACTAATTACATCATGTTTATCTCATTACTACTGCTCCTTCTGTATTTGACTGAAGAAGTAAAAGGATACAAATGCAATTAAAGTAACATTTTATTGTGGCAACTTTTCGCTCTCCAGGAGCTGTGTCAAGCCATTACAAACAATACATGGACACAGAGGGTATATATAGGCTCAGAGTGAGGTGTAATACTAGTGTTAGTTGCAGTAATATAAGTTGTAGAGGTTATAAGCTATTACTGTCGGTATTTTATACCATTTTAATGTTCAGTATCAAAATGGGTTATACATATATTTCTGTATGTGGTTGGATTTGGAAGGATCTGTTTCAGTGTTCCTCCTCTGTTATGTTCTTGTGCAGCAGAGACTATGTGATGGCAGGGTTTGATAAATTAGACACATGTGCAACTCTTGGGTATCTTTATTGAGGAAACGTTTCGCCACACAGTGGCTTCATCAGTCCATACAAAGGAGAATCTTGAAGAACAGGAGGAGAATGAGGTAATCAGTCCCTCAACCTTGAGTCGATGTGGTCAGTCCATCAATCTAATTTATCAACATGTCGGTTCTCTGAACCATTCATCTACAAACCTGTCAGACACTGCAACTTCTTGGGATCTTAATACTTGGAAATTCTTCACTTGCCTAATTCTTGGGCACGACCTACTTCCACATTGAACAAATGTGACACCACCTATGACTGCTGCACCTCTCCTACCAACGGTTTATAAGCTCCTTCTCCGCACGTATGCCGTATTCTATTCAAGATTGATGGACTGACCACATCGACTCAAGGTTGAGGGACTGATTACCTCATTCTCCTCCTGTTCTTCAAGATTCTCCTTTGTATGGACTGATGAAGCCACTGTGTGGCGAAACGTTTCCTCAATAAGGATACCCAAGAGTTGCACATGTGTCTAATTTATCAACATGTCGGTTCTCTGAACCATTCATCTACAAACATGGCAGGGTTTACTGTTTAGAGGAGGATTTTTGCTAATATCTCAGAGATGATGAATGATGAAGCTGTCTTTATTTTGCTTGTGTTAGAAACAGCGATTAATGATGATTCAAGGCATTTACGTCTTCGGAAATTAGGCTCTCTGATCACTAGTCGTGCGTCGTTGAATTTCATGAGATGACTGGTGAAACTCTGGTGTTGTACGCAGGCGTTGTTCAAGTCATCATTCCTACATGCATTAATGTGTTCACTGAGGTGCGTTTCGAGATTCCTAGCTGTTTCACCTACATATATCCTGTCACAGCCTCCACAACGTACAATGTCAACTCCTGCGTTGACTGGTTCATGGTGGTTCGATTCTGTCCTGGTTAGATCCTTTATTAAAGTTGTGCAAGAACGGTATAAAATACCGACAAATATGAAAGTTAAGACACATGTGCAACATCTGGATATCTTTATTGTAGACGTTTCGCCATCCAGTGGCTTTATCAATACAGATTCTAGGACATAATAGGAAGACAGTAGAACTATATACAAAAGATGAGGTAATCAGTCCCTCGGCCTTGGAGTTAGTGTTCACAGCATCGTGGTGGAGGAGAATCTGGAGCAAAGGCAAGAAGACTGGCGGTTATATAGGCGTCAGTGGATAAGGACGGGCAGCAGACGAGGGCATAGTCACTGGTAGGCGGGATTCCCCAGTGGAAGTAGGTCCTTCCCAAAGAGATGGATTAGTTGCAGCAGCCGTGCTGCGGAGGCAACTCTAGCGTTAGCTTGTGCTAGTACTTTAGAAATGTTCACTGCAACCTGGCTGTTGGGAAGAATTACAACTTTGTATGGAGTGGTGTTGGTGCGTGGAGAATTAATGATCTGAAGAGTTCTTTCCTTGAAGTTTTTGATGAAAAATGAAGGAAACTGTAGATCAGTGAAGGTCTGGTGTATGTACATTCCTCGTCAAGAAACTACACATTCGAGATGGTCTTAGGAAAAATCCGATGATGATGCCTCTTTTGGTTTTAGTATCTTGACAGGAACAGAAGTGTGTGAGATCATTTTTGTTTGAAAACCACGTCCCTCGTGACATTAATATTAGTTAATTTGAATTCTTCAGGAACTGAATAATTGTTAATTTCTGGAATCTCATTTACGTCTTGTTTAAAGACTGACAAAAAATAATTAGAGAACACATTTCCAGTTTGTTATCCGTCAGTTGTCCATTCCCAATTTTCAGAGGTCCTACATTTTCTGCGCCTCACCTTGAAAGTATACAAGTCTCCATTCCGTTGCTTCAGCTTCACACTGTTCCAGACTATCGAGCAGAACTCTTCTCTAAGCTGAGGGACTGACCACCTCAAAACTACGTCTTAGAGGGAGATGGACTGACTACATCTTTACATCTATACTGCCTCTGCTGCCTCTTCTGTATTCGACTAAAGAAGTGAACGGTGTAGGGCAAACGTTTCACAATAAAGATACCCAACTGTCGCACAAGACAGTAAGTTGGGCAACTTTTAAGTGGGCTTATCCTTTCCCTCATCTTACTCCTATATACCTGAAAGAAAGTTATATTGGCTTTCCTTATTCCTCTTTCCTGATTTTTAATTTTTATTTTTAATTGAATATAGTGGTTCCTTAAGTGTCCGTCTCCTCTTTTTTTTTATCCCAAAGCTTTAATCTATTGTTTATCCATTTTAGGTTATTTATGTTTGATATGACTTCTCTATTTGGAACATGTTTTCTACCTGAAGTCTACCTGGAGGGTTTCCGGGGGTCAACGCCCCCGCGGCCCGGTCCTTGACCTGCCTGGAAGATTTCTTATACTATGTTTTGAAAAATGTCACAGGCAACCATCTCCACGTACCTGACCCACATGACAATGAAATGTTGGGTCACTCAGGTCGACTCCACCTACCTGATCCATAGTACAATGACCTGTTGGATCACTCAGGTCGACTACACCTACCTGAACCATAGTACAATAACCTGTTGGATCACTCAGGTCGACTACACCTACCTGAACCATAGTACAATAACATGTTGGGTCACTCAGGTCGACTCCACCTAGATACTCCTTCAGCCACACAAAATCGGCTCCACGAAAATCGGGAACCTTGACTTGACTGCAGTTATTAAGGTTATTCCATGATATGTTGAAACTGAGTGAATTGTGATCGCCCTCCCCAAGCTCATCATTAACCTCAAGATTATTAATTAGAGATCGTTGGCAAGAACCAAGTCAAGCAGGTTATTTCATCTAGCTGGCTCTCTCAATACTTTCTAGACTGTATCTAGAAAGTCACAAGATTTCCATGTATTCTCATGTAGTCCCATATATTCATGTAATATGTGAAGACATGGCTTTTTAATGGTAGAAAGCGTGATGAAGAAACGGTACGCAGAAACAGTAATAAACAGAAAAACTAGATTACACACCGCTGGACGAATTTCTGCAATGTAAATCCGAGTCTAATATACTTGCAGTTATATATAAATATATAAATATATATAAACATATAAATTATATATATATATATATATATATATATATATATATATATATATATATATATATATATATATATATATATATATATATATATAATATATACACTAAAGGTGCGATTTTTATATAAGATTGAAAAAACATCCAAAATTGAAAATCATTTCCCAGGAAGGCCTTTCCACATGCTATTCAAGTGTGGCTGTAACATTTTATTGCCACGTACATACAAGAGTATCGTGTTAAGGAGCTTCGTAAGAGAGATGATTATAAAATGTATATATGGAAAACTGGACACCACAATGATATTACGCTAAATAATATTACACAAAATTATGTATATGTATTTAATGTACATTCATATCTAATGAATTAATTAAGAGTTTTTAATTTTACTGTGTGTGTGTGTGTGTGTGTGTGTGTGTGTGTGTGTGTGTGTGTGTGTGTGTGTGTGTGTGTGTGTGTGTGTGTGTGTGTGCGTGTGTGTGTACTCACCTAGTTGTACTCACCTAGTTGAGATTGAAAGGGTCGAGTCCTAGCTCCTGGCCCCGCCTCTTCACTGGTCGCTACTAGGTCACTCTCCCTGAACCATGATCTTCATCATACCTCTGCTTAAAGCTATGTATGGATCCTGCCTCCACTACATCGCTTCCCAAACTATTCCACTTCCTGACTACTCTGTGGCTGAAGAAATACTTCCTAACATCCCTGTGATTCATCTGTGTCTTCAGCTTCCAACTTGCCCCCCCTTTTTTAATTTTCCCAATCTCGGGAACACCCCTTCTTTGCCCACCTTGTCAATTCCTTCAGTATTTTGAACTCGTTATAAAGCCCCCCCTTTTTCCCCTCTCCTGTCCCTCCATTTCGGGGGGTTGTTTTCCCCTTTAAACCTCTCCTTTTTGGACTTACCTCTTAGCTCGGGGACTTTTCTTTTTAAAAACCCCTTGGGCACTTTCTTTTAAGTTTTTTTACGTTTTGGCTGGGTTTGGGGTTCCAAACGGGTGCCGCATACCCAATATGGGCCTAATGAAAAAACGGTTTACGGGGTCCTGAACAAAATTCCCTTATTAAGATATCAAATTTGCGTTTTCTGAGGTTTTGCTGGGGCGCCCAAATGCTGCCGCAGTTTTTTTTGGTTAAAAGTGCGCTTCAGGAGATGTGCCTGTTTTTTATACCCAAAACCCCAAAAATCTTTTCCCTTGAGTGGGGGTTTGTAGCCCTCGGGCCCCCTAAACTGCCCTCCGTCTCGGTCTTCTTTCCCCTTTCCCCCAAACTTCATGATTTTTGCACTTGGGGGGGTTGAAGTCCGGGACCAAATTTGGGCGGGACCAGGTCTGCAGCCTTCCAATCCCTTTGTAGTTTTTGCTGTTTTTTCCAAACCCAAATAAATTTCTTCTCATCAACTTCACGCCATCTCCCAAAGGGGGGACACTTCAGAGTCAAAACCTTTTCCGCCTTTGTCGTGTGGTGTACCCCCATTTTGGGGTTTCCCGGGGGTCGAGCCAAGATCCGGGTCCCCCCTCTTCACTGGCCCTTTACTGGGTAAACTCCCCCTAAAACCGTGAGCTTTTTTCAAACCTTTTCCTTAAAGCCTATTATGGATCCTGCCCCCAAACTTTTTCCGTTTCCCCCAAACAATTCCATTTCCCTGACACTATGGGGGCGAAAAAAATATTTCCTAACATCTCTTTTGTTTCCATCGTGCTTAAACCTTCCAATTTGTGCCCCCCTTTTTTTCCCTTGTGCCCAAATTTTGTTGAAAAATTTAACACAGTCCCAACTTTTTTGGGTTTATTTTTTATTGGGGGAAACTTTTTCGCCACACAGTGGTTTCCCTCAGTCCAACGGGGAGAAACTTGAAGAACGGAGAGAATGAGGAAAATCATCCCTCAACCTTGGGGTCGATGTGTTTTTTTAAACCTCAATCTTGAGTCCATTCAACAAACCATCCCTCCCACTCAAGATTGATGGGCTGTTTTCCTCAAACCCCCTCCTTTCTTCAAGATTCTCCTTTTTTTTGGACCCGATGAAAACCACGTGTGGCGAAAAAGTTTTCCCCCAATAAAGATAACCCCAAAAGTTGCACATTTTGTCTAATTTATCAACATTCGTTCTTTTGAAACCCTTCATCTACAAACGTGTCCCCAAACTCTGGGAAAATCCAGTCTTTGTCCCCCCTTTTTCAATTTCCCCAGTAATTTTGTATGTCGTTTTTCATTCCCCCCTATCTCTCCTGCCTACTTTTTCGTCAGGTTTTGATTTCCCTTAACCCTCCTCGTAACATACCTCTTTGCTCTGGGAAAAAAGTCTTGTTTCAAAACCCCTTTTCACCTTTTTCTAGTTTCTTTACGGGGCTTGGCTAGGTGGGGTTTTTCCCAAAATGTGCCGCATACTCCCCAAATTTTGGGCCCAAGTACAAAGGGGGTACAGGGTCCTGAAAGATTCCTTATTAAGATTCCCGGGAAAGCGTTTTGAGGTTAGCTAAAGGGGCCCATAGGGTGCCCAGTTTTTTGGGTTTATGTTCGCCCTTTTTTCCAAAGGGGAAAGTGCCTGGTGTTTATACCACCCCAAGATCTCGGTGTGTTGTGTGGGTGTGTGTGTGTTTTGTGGGGGTTGGGGTGTGTGTGTTGTGTTGTTGTGTGTGGTGTTACCACCTAATTGTACCACCTAAATTTTGGGGTTTCAGGGGTTGAAGGGCTAGCTCCTTTGGCCCCCGGCCCCTTTTTACTAACGCTACGGGGCCTCCCCCTCCTGCTTTCCCGAGCTTTGTATCCCTCTTCTTTAAAAATATTATGTTTCCTTCCTCCACTACTTCACTTGTTAGGGGTATTTTCCCCTTGCTGACAACTCTATGACTGAAAAATACTTCCTAACTCCCTTTTACTTTGTCTGAGTCCCTTTAGCTTCCATTTTACCCCCCTTGTCCCTGTGTCCCCCCCTCTGGGAAAATCCATCTCTGTCCACCTTGTCATTTCCCCGCAGTATCTTGTATGTCGTTATCAGTTTTCCCGACCCTTTTTCCTCCATGCGTTTATCCGAAATTTTTCCCTTTAAACCCTTTTTTCGTACGACATTCCCCCTTTTTTTCTCTGGACAGCCTTGTTTTCAAACCTTTGTACTTTTTCTAACTTTTTGACGTGCTTGACCCCGGTTGGGTTTTCCCGACGGTGCTGCATACCCATATTTGGGCCCAACATACACATGTACAGTGTCCCTTTAACATTCCCCTTTTTAAAAGGAAACGAACGCTATTCCAGGTTTGCCAAGGGGGCCCGTATGCTGCAGCAGTTATTTGGTTTTTTTGCCTCCTGTGATGTCCGGTGTTTTTGGGGGCCCCAAAGGTTTTTTTCTCCCTGAGTGAGGTCTTATCCTTTTTCCACCTAGCTCGTCTGCGGTCTTCTTTTCCCCTCCCCAATCTTCATGACTTTGCATTTGGGTGGATTGATTTGAGAAAACCGTTTCTGGACCACATGTCCAGCCTGTCCAGGGCTCTTTCAGTCCCCGCCTCATCCTCGTCCCCATTTTTAAATTTTTCTCCCTTTAACCCTTTTTCGGGCCTCTGCGTGTTGGTTGGGGGGGGGGGTTTGGGGGCGCCGCGCGCCGTTGTGTACTCCCCCCTAATTGTGGTTCAGGGGGTTTGAAAATCCTTTCCCGCCCCTCCCCCCCCCCCTTCACTTAGTGCTACAGTTTCCCCTCCCCCCCTCCCTGCCCCCATGGCTTTATCATACCCTTAAACTTAAAGCCCATGTATGGTTCCTGGGCCCCCACTACTTCACTTTTCTAGAAAAATTTTCCACTTTCTGCTACTCCCCTGACTGAAGAAAAAACTTCCCAACATCCCTTTTACTCATCTGGTCTTTTGACTTCCTAGTGTGACCCCCCCTTGTTTCTGTGTCACCTCTCTGGAACTTCCCGTCCCGTCCACCTTGTTTTAATTTTACGCATATTTGTATGTCGTTATCCATGTCCCCTCTAAACCCCCTGTCCTCCAGTGTCGTCAGGCCGGTTTTCCCCCAACCTTTCCCTTTCCCAGGGGCATTCCCGAGCTCCGGGAAATAACCTTGTTTGCAAACCTTTTTCACTTTCCCCTAAATTTTTTTGAAAGTGCTTTACTAGGTGTGGGGTTTCCCAAAATTTGGGGCTACATACTCCAGTAAGAAACCCGACGTACACAGTGGACAGTCTTGAACGATTCCCTTTCTAAGGCATCGGAACGCTGTTTTTCAGGTTTTTCCCGGGGCCCCTTATTTCCCCGCAGCGTTTTAAATTTTTGATGTGTGCTTCCCAGTCAGGCTCAGTTTTTGTGTGCCCGCGTGCGTGCGTGGGGTGTGTGTGTTGGGGTGTGTGTGTGTGGTGTGTGTGGTGTGTGTGGGTTTTGGGGTGTGTGTTGGGGTGTGGGCCCGCAGACATCCCCCAGACGAGCCGGCCCATGGCCGGGCTCCGGGAGTAAACTCACGAAACCAAACAAAGGTATGTTTCGGCAAAAATTCCATCCAGTTGATCCTTTTTTAGATACAGGTGTTCATAATAGTTTTCAGGTACAAAGACTGACAGTTAAAGGGGCCTTGAAACTAGAGCCCCCACTTGCGCCCGTCTTGCGAAGGAAGGGGTTTTAAAAAGCTTGTAGTTAATGTTGCAATTTAAAGAGATCTGTAAAGACAATACACAAAAACCGCAAAAAATTTTGGGGTTACGACGTTTGGGTCCGGGTGGGACTGAAACTCGTCGTAAGCTCTAGACGTGTATATACCGGTAAACTACACCTGACGTTTGACTCACAGTAACACCAACAAACTTTGCCTGAGTAAGAAATGTCATTCTGCTTTTTGTAGCTGCCAGGGCTCGGTCGACACCATAATCATTTTACTAAGAGGTGCCAAAATATCATTATGGGTTAAAACCCGGCCGAAATCAACGATTTTTTTTAATATTAATTTTCTTGTTGCAAAAAATGTAAAAATTAACACCAAAACCTCATGTTTTTGAATTACACACACACACAAAACACACACACACGCAAGGGGAAAGGGAATACCTGACAGGGGCAGAACGATCATGGTACGTAAGAGGTATCACATGGGCCCTTTTACGAGCGGGGTCCCAGGGGGGCAGTTCAGGACCGGCTTTTTTTTGATATATGTGAACGACATGATGGAAGGAATAGACTCAAAAGTTCCCTGTTCGCAGATGACGTGAAGTGAGAGAAGAATTAAATGGGACGAGGATGGGGGCGACTGAAAAAGAACCTGGACGGCTGACAGTGTCCGAAACTGGCTTCTCGAATTCAATCCACCCAAACAAAGTCATAAAGAGGGGGAGGGGCAAAGAAGACCGCAGACAGAGTATAGGCTGGGTGGACAAAGACTACAGACCTCCCCGGGAGAAAACCTTGGGGGGACCATAACCACACATCACCGGAGGCACACTTCAACCAAATAACTGCTGCAGCATACGGGCGCCGGGCAAACCTGAGAATAGCGTTCCGAACCTTAATAAGGAATCGTCAAGACCGAACATTGTTATGTTAGGCCCAAAAGGAGTATGCACCCACCACTGGAACCCACCCCGGGTCAAGCACGTCAAAAATTGAGAAAGTAAAAAGGGTTTGCAAAAAGGAGCCCCAGAGCTCAAGGAAAGTCGTACGAGGAAAGGTAAGGGAAATCGACTGACGACACTGGGGGCAAAAGGGCAGGGAGACCTATAACGACATACAAATACGGGGGGAATAGACAAGGGGGCAGAAAAGGGAAATGTTCCAGAGAGGGGCACGGGACGGGGGGTTTTTACAACGGAAGCGAAGATCAACGGTCACGGGGACTTAGGAAGTATTCCTTCTCATAGATTTGCCCCAGCAAGTGGAATAGCCCAGAAAGTGAAGTAGTGGGGGCGGGAAACCAAACATAGTTTAAGAAGAGGTATGACAAAGCTCGGGAACAAAGAGAGAGGCCCCAGTAGCGATCAGTGAAGAGGCGGGGCCAGAGCTGACCCCCGACCCCTGCAACCAAATTAGGTGATACACACACACAACACACACACACACCACACACACACACCACACACACACACACACACACCCCTCACACACACACACACACACACATACTCCCCACACACACACACACTCCCTCACAGACACACACACACACACACACACACACACACACACCACACACACACACAAACACACACACACACACGCATAAAAACAGGCCTAGTGCTAATCGACAGTCCTATAACAAAATGGAAATACACACACACAACACACACACACACACACCAAACACACAAAACAACACACACACAACACACACACCACACACACACACACAAGCCTACGGAGTTTTACCCCAACGTACAGACGTAAGGTGGGAAAGAGAGGGTGGGGGGACTGCTTTTTTTGGGGATTTTAAGGCGGCTTTGACATAGTTTCCACACAAGAATTAGGAAAAAGCTAGGGGAACAGGCAGAAATAACGGGAAAGGGCACGGAAATGGATCAAGAAACTGACAGGGGGGAAACGAGTGATGTACGTATGAGGTTCAGAGTGTGCAACTGTGACGAGGGGGGTTTCCAAAGGGTATCCTGGGGCCCAGTGCTGTTTGGTAATGGAATGACATGAGGGAAAGGGAAATAGATTCAGATGTGTCCATTTTTGCAGACGAGACTGAACTAAGCGGAGAATTAAAGGGGAACAGGACAGGACAACTACAAAGGGATCGGACAGGCTGCAAAGCGGCCCAACAACTGGCCCGGATTTTTCCCCACAAAACAAAGTCATAAAGACTGTGGAAGTAAATATCAAAATGGTAAAAATACCGACAGGAGGGAAGACACAGGGGAAACAGTTAGGCAACTTTATTCCGAAACGTTTCGCCTACAAAAAGGGCTCTTCTCAAGTACAAAAAGTAGGCGGGAGCATAAGACTGGGAAGGTCAAAAACCCACAGGTACACGCTAGGGGGACAAAACTGCAACCCTCCCTAAGGAAGGATCTTGAGTACATTATGGGGCCCCTTTCCAAAGGCGCACATAAACCCAAAAAACTGCGCAGTATAGGGGCGCCTGGAAAACATAACAGTAGCTTTTTGACCCCTTACGGGAAAAACGTTTCAAACCTGTACACCAGTAATCAGACCCTTTTGGGAGTATGTACACCATAGGAACCCACACCTGGTCAAGCCCAAGAAATTAGAGAAAGGCAAAGGTTTGCGACGAGACTAGTCTCGGACTAGGGGTATGCCCCCCAAAAGGGGAAAAGGAAAGGGGAAATCGACCTGATGACACGGAGGGCAGGAGAGAAGGGGGACAGAAAAGGGGCATAAAAAAGACTGAAAGGGAATTTGGGCAAGGTGGATAGGGGGGAATGTTTCGAGATGGGACACGCAAAAAGGGGGCACAACTTGAAGTTGAAGACACAGATGAGTCACGGGGAGTTAGGAACTTTTCTTCAGCCAGGGAGGTCAGGAATGGAATAAACTGGGAGCGATATAGGGAAGCAGGTCCATAAAAAGCTTAAGAAGAATACAATAAATCAGGGCAGGGGGAAAATTTGGACCTAGTGGGGACCAGGGAGACGGGGGCCAAAGCGTGACTCGATCCCTGCAACCACAAATAGGAAGAACACACACAACGAAATGTCTTTACAACTATAACGCAACACCGGGAAGAAAATGATCTGAAAAAAAAATTCACCTTTCCGCTTATTTTAAAATCCATTTTGCAATAACCATTCATTTTATAGGAAAAAAAATCATTAAATTAAAAAATGCATAGGAAAATGTTGGACGAGTATCGACATCGGGACAAAATTTTGGTATGATCCAAACCCTAATATTTCACTTTGGGTTTTCCCAACTTTTCCCTTTCTTCAGGGAAAATCCCCACCCCCTACTCCTTTCCCGCCTCTTCAGCTAGAACTTTTTAGATTGTCTTTCTGTACAAGTATGACAGCTGTAGTGGTCATGATCTCATTTTCACTTCTCTAAAACTTAACTGAAAAATTTGGCTTACTTGTCTAGGCCCAAAAACTTTTCAAGGGTTTTTTAAATAAATTTACATAGATTCTGGGGGCGGGGAAAGGGGTGTTCAAATTATTTACGAGTACACTCATTTCCAGCCACTTTATGTTCAAAGTGGTTTAGTACCCAGCAATAAGACCCTATCGACCTATAAACACCACAAACAACCTGTAGACGACCCCAATACGACGTGCACACACCTCAAAACCGGGACACCTGTACTACGACCAGCATTAACCTTAATCATCCCGCAGTACAACCTCAATACGCATGACTACAACCAGCAATACGATCTGTACTACGACCACAAACACCTGTAAACGACCTGCAATTCAAACCCGTAGTACGAATTTTCACGACCTGAACGCCCTCGATACATTTTTAAATGTTTTTGTTTTCCTCTCATTGCTCGTCCAAGTATTTTTAAAAGTTTTGTTTGGTAAAGACCCTCAGCAAGAGTCACCACTCTGACATTTGGTGACTTTATTTACCTGAATTCCTGCACAATTTAAAGGCGTCAGCACTGCTAGGAATGGTTTATTCTACAGTATCGAGTAAAGAAGAAATCAAAAGAGGGGCAACTCCCTTAATACACAAACTAAGTCTAATATATCAGTAATGGTTTCTCTCCCTGGGGTTTTATGTACAGAAGCTTGTAATACTCTCTGCTCCCTCCACTTCACTGGGTCATCAAACTTCGGGCTGTCTGCGAGCATTTGCTGAAAAAGTAATCACAACAGGGAAGGGCCGACACAGTGAAGTCGCTTTACTTGCGCGGGAAATTTCTGAATACCCAAAAATTTTTTTCAAAGAAAAAAAAAAAACGGAGAGAACATTATTACTACACGCGGGCCTTGGGCCGGGGGGGTACTTGGACCTCCTCGCATGGGCCCGTAGCCTGCTGCAGTGTTTCCTTTTTTCTTTTGTTATAACAATTTCTCAAATTAGGGGTAAGCTTCACAATGACCAGTTCAGAGGTTTCACTTTGTACACATCCACTTGGGACCGCGTCACAGGGTTTCTTGCATGACGAGGGCTGTGCAAACAGTGGGTTAAATTTGCTGTGTTGGGGCCAACGGTGTATTCCAGCATAAAAGGGGTTGAAAAAAATGTATAAAATACGACACAATGGGAAAAAAAACCTTAACGTAAATGTGAACCTTTATTGACAACGTTTTGCCCACACAGTGGGGCTTTTATCAAGTTAAGCAGATCTTTTATGACTGATAAAACCCACGTGTTGGGGAAACTGTCAATAAAGGATCACATACTGCTTAAGTTTTTATATTTCCATAAAAACCGATTCGCACACATATTGTTGTGTGTGTGTGTGTGTGTGTGTGTTGTGGTGTGTGTGTGGTTTTAAATTTGCAAAAAAGGTAAAATATTCCAAACCTAAACTCTTGGGGCAAGATCGCAGTGTTCTAACCACCCGCCCACTGGGCCAATACGACTTCTTCGACCAAATTATTGTTCGGAATATTTCGCCTTTCTGGAATTTTTAAATTTTTTAAAAATCTCTCGTCGGTCGATGCAGCAGGGATTAGATGACTAGCAATGCCACCCTGAAGGCTGGCTGCCTTGGATCAAAAAGTCACGATGGCTGGGGGCCAAAGGGTTTTTGGGCCAGTGGCGGGGGGTTAAGCTTGTCCCAAGGGTTTGAGTCTCCTTCGACCAAAAAATTTTTGGAATATATATATATATATAATATAAAAATATAAAATATATAAAATATATATATAATTTTAATATAATATATAATATATATGACACGCTGGGCCCTCTCCCATGAGGCAGGGTACCAAAAAAGAAAAATTTTTACCATTTATTTAACTATCGCTGTCTTTTCCAGAAGCGCGCAGATATACGGGTTTTGATGTCCCCTAAAAGCAAATATCCCAAACCCTTCCCCTAAGTGCAAGGAATGAACTTTTCCCTCTTTAGACCCAATCCGGCAACCGGTTTCCCCAAATCCTTTCACAAAAAAATTACTTGACACACACCAACACTCAAAGTCCAAAAAAAATTTTTTCACCACCATTCCATCTTTAAATTTCTCACACAAAGCCTGCGTATGTCCCTTGCATACAAAAACCCCTTTACCCACCCAACCTTTTCCAAATGACCCCCAAATCGCCTTCCATACAGATTTATACACCCTCCAGTCATTCCCATTTTTTCCCCATCCTCTCTAAATGAACCCAAGCCACCTTAACCCCTCGTCGCCCCTGAAAAAAAAACTTTTAGTGACTCCACACCCCTAACTCCAAATTTCGAATTATCTGCTAATATTTATATCACCATTTCCTTTAAACACACATCCCATACCTCCAGCCCCCTCCTCTTGCAACATTCACAACCCATCTTCACACTCCTATAAGAGTGTTGGTACCACTATACTCTCGGACATACTCTTCTTTACCTCCAGGGATAATATTCTTTGTCTCCGCAGATACCTCAACGCACCACCCGCCCTTTTTCCTTCGTCAATTCTATGGTTTTCCTCGACACTACTCCCAAATATCTGAACACATTCACTTCCTCCATACTCCCTCCCTCCAATCTGATATCTAATTTTTCCTTACCAAACTCGTTTGATACCGTCATCACCTTACTTTTATCTACGTTCACTTTCAACTTTTTATATACATACATATATATATAATATATATATATATATATATATATATATATATATAATATATATATATATATATATATATATATATATAATGTCGTGCCGAATAAGCAGAACTTGCGATCTTGGCTTAAATAGCAACGCTCATCTTGCCATATAGGACAAGTGAAAATTTGTGTATGCAATAATTTCGCCAAAATCATTCTGAACCTAATGAAAAAAATATATTTGATTGTGTTTGTTTAGTACTAAATTATTGTAAACGTATTAAAAATATATTTAGTTGGGTTAGGTTAAAATAAATTGCTCTTGTTATAATAAGGTTAGGTAAGTTTTCTAAGATTCTTCTGGTGCAAAATTAAAAAAAAATACATTAACATTAATGAAAAAATATATCTTTCAACGTATAAAAAAATTTCAAAAAGGACTTAATTGAAATGATTTCTTGCTATTGACCGTTTTACATATTCGGCACAAAAATATAAAAATATATATATATTAAAATATATATAATAAATAAATATAATATAAAAATATTATATAAATAATAAATATATTTTTAATGCTTAACAATTCGCAAACAGCGAAATATTTACAAACATTGTCTCACGTCCCAGCAGGACCGAACCTCAAACTCGTATCGGGTTCACATATTTTACCACAGACAGACCCGCGCAGTCTCGGGAAAAGTACTGTAAATTCGATACAGATTAGCAGGTTCGACTCCTCTGGGGCTTAAGATAATGTTTAATATATATATATATATATATATATAAAAAAAATTTAAATTAAATAAAATATTATATATATAATATATTTATAAAAATTATGTCGTGCCGAATAGGCAGAACTTGCGATCTTGGCTTAAATACAACGCCATCTTGCCATATGGACAAGTGAAAATTTGTGTATGCAATAATTTCGCCAAAACATTCTGAACCTAACGAAAAAATATTTTTGATTGCGTTTGTTTGTTTTAAAATTTATTGTAAACGTATATAAATATTTTTTATTTTGGGTTAGGCTAAAAAAATTTGGGGTTTGTTATAAAAGATTAGGTAATTTCTAAGTTCCTTTGGTGCAAAATTATAATTTTTCATAAACCTTAATGAAAAAAAATATTTTTAAACCCTATAAGAAAAATTTTTTAGAAAGGCTAATTTAAATGAGTTCTTGAAAATTGACCATTTTACATATTGGGCCCGAAAACACACACACACACCCCCACAAAAAAAATATATATAATAATATATTATATTTTAAATATATAAAATAAATATTAAAAAATATATATATATATATATATATAACAGTGGACCCTCGACCTCGAGGCATCGATTAACGAAAAATCGACTAGCGATACATTTTTCCAAAATTTTTGCCTCGATTAGCGCTAAAAAACTCGACCAAACTTTTCTTCCGCTGAACCGCCCACTTCTGGCCTGTTTACAACCAGCCACCACCGCGCCTTCCAAGCATACAATGGGAAATTTCATTTTACCAGCCTTTTTAGTGTTTGAAACCTGCAAATAAGTCACCATGGCCCCAAAAAGCTTCTGTGCCAACCCTACAGCAAAAAGGGGAAAATTTACTATGGATATAAAGAAAGAGATCATTGCTAAGTATGAAGGGGAGTGCAGCCCTCCGAGCTGGCCAGGCTGTACAAAAAACCCCAATCAACCTCGCTACTATTGGGGCCAAAGAAAAACGACAATAAGAAGCTTTTTTCCCAAAGGGCAACATTTTTCGAAACGGGAATCGCAAGGAAAGAGTTGAGAGCTGTTATTGTATGGATAAACGAAAAACAGATAGCAGGAGATAGCTCTCTAAAGCGACATATTGAAAAGGCTAAGATTGCATGACGTTTTAAATAGAAAAATGCCAGAAACTAGTGGCGATGTGAGTGAATTTAAGACCAGCAAAGGGTTTTTGAGAGATTTAAAGAATCGTAGGGGCATCATAGGGGAAAAGGGCATGGTGAGGCCCCCAGTTGAAAAAATTTGCAGGAATTCAAGGAGTACATAGACTTAAAGGGATGAAACCTGAACAAGTGTTTAATGGTGACACTGACAAGTTTGAAACACTTAGGGTCATAAAGGAACGGGGGGTACAGCCTTAGGGGCAGATATGTTGTGCGACAGGGGTCCAGTGACTCTCAAGCTGGCCCAGTGGCTTTAAAAGAAAAGGGAAGTAACCCCGAAAAAGGACTTGCCACCCAAGTCCAAAATGGAAGGGTTTCCCCCCTTTAAACACTAAGACCATCAACCCCTCCCGCTTCCCATCCCATCAATCATCACCAATTTTCAATAAAGGTAATGCATGTAAACTTGCACCTTCTTCATTTGTGTGATTAAAAATTTAAATTTCATGTGTTTAAAATTTGTTTTTTCAAATTTTTGGGTTTCTTGCAGGGATTTTTTTATTCCCATTTTTTTCTTTTTGGGGAAAATTAAACTTGACAAACGATTATTTTTTCTAACGATGAGCCTCAGGAAGGGTTTAATACGTTACGGGGGCCACGGAAATAATATATTAAAAATATATAAATATATATATATATATTAAAAATTATATATTATAATATATATATATAAAAAAAGTCCCGGGAGGGATAAAAACTTGCGATTTTGGTTTAAATAGCAATGCTCTTCTTCTGAAAAAGCAACGAAAATTTGTGAAAAGCAAAAATTTCGCAAAAACTTTTTAACCTTACCAAAAAAAATTTTTTTCCCTTTGGGTTTTTGTTTATTATTAAATTATTGAAACAAATTAAAAAATTTTTTAGTTGGATTGGGGCAAAATTAAATTGCCTTTTAAATAAGATTGGGAAATTTTTTCTGGGTTCTTTTTTTTGGTACAAAATTAAAATTTTTTACAGAAAAATAATGAAAAAATTTTTTTAAACGAAAAGAAAAAATTTTAGAAAGGACTTAATTTTAAATAAGTTCTTGCTAAATACCAGGTTTACCTATTCGGCATATATTAAATAATAAAATAATAATATATATATATAAATATATATATATAATATATTATATATATATATATTAAATGTAGCAATAAATCAAGTAAACGGGTGATTTTAAAATATCAAAACAACCACGTAAAGAGTATGGAATTTCACACTCTTTCACAGGGGGTTTTTTGCATAAAATATAAATAAAATATATATTATATATAATATATATATTATATAATAAATATATAATATAATAATATTATATATATATAAAAATATATATATTAATATAATATATATTATATATATATTAAAAATAAAATATATTAAATTAAATATATATAAAAATATATATATAATATACCTGCAACTCATATACGGTTACACAACACATACAACCTCGTGTACATTATTATATACACCTTACATTGCGCATCAAATGTAAAAACTAATCAGCAAACATGTAGCAGCCCCTCACTGCCTAAAAACAGCAACATGGGCAAGAGGTTCAGTTTTTTCTTCATAGAACATCAAAAGAGGAAGAAATGTGATGTAAGTGACTTTGGACCGGGGAATGATTGTTGGTGCCATAAAAGGGGGTCTGAGAACTCAGAAACGTTGATCGGAATTTTTACATACAACATTTTCTCAGAACAGAAAATGGTGTGAAAAACAAAACAAAAACAAATTCTATTACAAAACCTTGTTAATAGAGAAGTCAAGGAGAATGACCAGACTGGTTTAAGGTAACAGGGAAAGTAAAAAGTTTAAAAAAAGGGGGGGGGGGGGGGGGGGGGGGGGGGGGGGGGGGGGGGGCCATATACCAATTTCAGGTAAGAAAACAAAAACTGACAAAACATCACCCCCTGCCACTCTACTACTACCATCCCACCACCTCATTAAACCACTACACCATCAACAGCCTCCACTATCACTATTGACATTATACTACTACCACCCCCACCAACCCATTACTGATACCCTCCTCACTACCACTAGCGCCATCACCCGTACGCCACCACCACAACCACAATACCCCACCCCAAAACCATCAACCCCCCCACAACCCTTAACAATTTTACCCCCCACCCCCCACTTTCCCCCGCCCCGCACCCCCCCCCAACACCCCCTCACCCGCCCCTCACTCCCTCACCCCCAAAATCACTACCACCATCACAACCCCCCCCAAACCCGCACCACACCTCTAACCCCACTACCCGCCCACTACCATCACAAAACCCCCATACCATCACAACCACCCTACCACACCCCCACAAACCACCACTAACCCCAATTTATCACAACCACCAAACCCCCCAACCCCTGTCGCTGCTCCTGCCGACCAGCTGTTGAGTTCTCTTCAAGCTTATCAAATCGATAGTGAAGTTTGTGCTTCCTTGAACCCTCTTCCCCCCCCCCCCAACCCCCCCTATCCCCCCCATACCCCTTACCCCTTCCCCCACACCGCTTTCCCCCCCCCTTTATCTCATCCACTCCACCTTCCCTCCCCTCCCCCATAATCGAACAATAACATTATACATTAAAAGGGACAAACCAACATTTCTAAAACACACGGAAACACTTGAGTGGCACTTGTGTAGATCCCAAGTTTTACAAAATGTTTTATCAATACCCTGTTAATCATAATAGAGGGTTTCTAGTGTTACAGGTCAAGACTGTGATGGTTATTAGAGTCACCGGCAGGGCAGGACGCGACCTGTACGTTTTTTACACCTGTTTCCCCCTCACCTACAAACGATAGGGACCTGGGTTTTGACTAGTGTGAGTCACATCCTGGGGGAACAAGTTTAAGGGGGCCCCAAGAAAACAGAACAGTCCTCGAAACGCAATTGATTTTCTCGGGGTTTTTCTGGGCTTTAGTAAAACACATATCAACAACTGAGGGACTGACCCCTCAAAACTTCAAGGTTGATGGGCTGATTACTCATCTTCAAATCTCTCTATTTTATCAACTTTTCGTACCGACTGAAAAGTCACTGTTAGGCGAAACGTTTTGAAATAAAATGCCTAACCATTTTAATGGTTCACCTAAAAACCGCGGTAAATTTTTTACATTTTAAATTTATTCGGGGGTACCTGGAAATTTCCCGATCAACGCCCCACGGCCCGGTCCACGACCCGGCCTCCCGGGAGACAGGGGCCCATCAAAAGGCTGTTACTGCTGGGCCCCACCCCCCGGGTTTTAAACACCGAACAAAACTTATCTTAAACCCCAGCTCCCTCACGGGTCAGGTAACGATGTAGACACCAGGGTGGGAAGGGCACGCACACACCCACCATCATCTTCCTAATAAACCGGGGTAAGATATTGTTATTCTCCAAAGCCTCCACAAGGTTTGTCGAACCCCCCCCCAACTCGGGGACACTGGGCATAATTCTTCCGAATTTCAGTGAATTTTGGGGGTGTGACGTGGACGCTTTTCGCATGTTCTCAGGTTGGGACTGCTCCCTGACCACAAGCTTCAACGGTCAACGGCCCGCCAACTAAGCCACGGGGTCTCCTAGTCTTTGTTAGATTTTTTCAATTTCCTACCGGGGAAGAGTTGCCAGATTTTTGCACTGAAGACAAGCAAGGAAACACAAGCAAACCAGTAACCCAGTGTTAAGCCAGCCTTTTTTACGAGTCTGTAGCTGTATGTGGCTCTGTAAATGCTGTCTTCTCAGATGTTCCTGTCTACAGAATGCTAAGCCAACCCAGCTACCCTGTTCTAAAGCCAGTGACTTAGCCAGTTCTGCACGCCGTTTCTGCATCTGTGTTGTACCTACACGTTCTTTATTCATCTGGTCAAAGCCTTTCCTGTCAAGGAGGCTTAATATGACTTAACTGGGGTTGCAGTGTTTCTCGGAATGCCCGACCAAGTCGTGGGGGGTTACTGGGTCTTCTTGTCACAGTGGTGACTCCCTCACGCCCACGTGTGCTGATCCCACCCACAAACCTCCCTCACTGTTCTCTGAGCATTTCCGGTTAGTTCCACCCTCAGCCAGAAGAAATATTATCTTGGAGTACCCACTCCTGAATACTCTCAGTGGTTTAAGAGAATGGCGCATACACTGAGATGTAGCAGTTATGATGGCCGCTGTTCCCGGAAGTTTCCTGCCGTCAGATGATTGCACGTAAACAAACTCTCCAGCCGCCGCCACTGCACTCTGCGTCTCCATCTTCGCTTGTTTTCCTGGACTTGTGTATCACTGTGTATCAATTTATTCATCACTGTAGTGTTGTTGAACATTATTAAGGCTGAATTATCAAGACTGATATGGGAAGATGTGTTCAAGAACTCTTCATGTTAGTGTCAGGTAAAGACCCACAAGATATAGCTAATGTAATAACACTGGAACTGGAGTCCTGCAGCAAATGGTTAGTAGACAGCAAACTATCGTTACACCTCGGGAAAACGGAAGCCATGTTCTCTGGCACGAAACAAACTGAGAAGAGTAAATAATTTTAATGTCCGGTGTAATGGGGAACCCATCACTTCAGTTTCCTCAGTAAAATATATGGGAATCCCCTTTGACCCATGCATGTCAGGAGAACTGATAGGGAGCAGTGTGGTGAAGAAAGCGAATGTCAGACTGAAGTTCCTCTACAGACAAGCACAGTGTCTACCTACTGAGGCTCGCAGGACTCTATGTCTAGCCCTTATACAATGTCATATGGACTACGCTTGCTCTCCATGGTACTCTGCCTTGACAAAAAAAACAAAAACAAAAAACAAAGATAAACTGCAAATCACTCAGAACAAAATGGTAAGATTCATCCTGGACCTGGGACCAAGAGAATATGTAGGCCAGGATGAATTACAACAATTGGATATACTGAATATTGAAGACAGAGTAAAACAACTGAAGTTAAATCAAGTTTATAAAATTGCTCAAAACAGGGTCCAGAATATTTGCTGCCAATTTTGTGAAGGTTGGGAACCAAAGCCATCATAGTACTAGGGAGAGAGCACAACTTTGTAGTACCCACAGTCAGTGGCCAGGCTTCAGACATCTTTTATTGTACAACAATAAAGGAATGGAACAGACTGCCTGCACATGTCAAAGCCAGTCATAGTATAAGCCAGTTCAAGAAGAGAGCCAAAAGGTGCGTAATGAATGTAGCGACAGAGAGGGAGGAGAATGATTTATTTTTTTATATAACACACATGTAAATGTAGATAACCTCTTTCACCTTATTCCTACATTGTACAATAATTAGATATTAAAAGGACCCCAATGGAAATAAGTCACTTTGACTTTTTTGGGTTATCCCAGGTCCTCTGTATTTGACTGAAGAAGCCTACTGTGTAGGCGAAACGTTTCATCAATAAAGATTCCCAACTGCTGCACTTGGGTCTTAATCCTCAACTTGTCGGTATTTTATACCATTTCCAAGTGATATTGGTTCAGTCCAGTTCCTCAAGGACTTGTTTCCTGTATTATTTTGATCTTTTCTAATGTGTGTGACTATATCAGAAGTGTAATTCTGAATCAGTGTACAGTAATACCGGTTTATGCTCTATATTTCTTGAATTTTCTAGTGTTTAACTCTGCTCAGTGTGATCCTGCATCAGCGCATATTGACTACCGCATTGTGTTATACATTATTTGATTTCCTTTGTGTTTCGTATTTTTTTTTCATCAATGTCCAGCCAAACGCGTGCCTACACTACAACTGAAAAGTTGCAACATATCCCCACCCCTCCAGAGTGAAGGCACTGTACATCCCCCCCAGGACTCAAATCTGGCTAACCACTGTCCCTGAATCCCTTCATAAATGTTACCTTGCTGACACCCCAACAGCACAAGTCATAAAAACCCCTTGCCTCCACTCCCTCTTAATACGCTCACGTATGTCTGCTTGAAGTCCAAGCCCCTCACACACAATGCCTCCTTTACCCTGTTCCTCCAACCCATCCCAGGACAACCCCCACCCCACCTTCCTTCCACTACTGATTTATAAACCCTCCAAATCCTTCTATTTCGTTCCATCCTTTCTAAATGTCTGAACCACCTCAATAACCCCTCTTTGGCCCTCCTTCTAATCTCTAAGCTACGGATTCTCAATATAATATTCACATCACAGATTGCCCTCAGAAACGACATCTACACTGCCTCCAGCCTTCTCCATGTTGCAACATTCACTACCCGTTTCACACCCATATACGAGTGTTGGTACCACTATACTCTCATATATTCCCCTCTTTGCTTCTATAGATAATGTTCTTTGTCTTAACAGCCTCCTCAGTGCTCCACTCACCTTTTTTTTCCTTCATCAGTTCTATGATTCACCTCGTTTTTCATAGACCCGTCTGCTGACACATCCACTCCCAAATATCTGAATACATCACTTCATTTATACTGTCACCCTCCAATCTGATATCCAATTTTTCACTATCTAAATTTTTTTCTTATCGCCTTCCTCCTTCCTATGTTCACTTTCTATTTCCTTCTTTTACATACCCTCCCAAATTTGTCCGCCAACTTTTGCAACTTCTCTTCAGACTCTCCTAAAATCACAGTGTCATCAGCAAAAAGCACCTGTGACAACTCCCACTTTGTGTAAGATTCTTTATCTTTTAACCATACACCTCTTGCGAACACCCTAGCATTCATTTGTCTCACAACCTCATCTATAAATATACTTGTGGCATCATGCATCCCTCACTAAGGCCTACTTGTACTGGGAAATAATCTCCCTCTCTCCTATATACTCTAACCTGAGCCTCACTATCCTCGTAAAAACTCTTAACTGCTTTCAGTAACCTTCCACCTATTCCATACATTTGCAACATCTGCCACATTGCTCTCCTATCCACCCTATCTTATATGCCTTTTCCAAATCGATAAATGCAACGAAAGCCGCTTTACCCCTATCTAAATATTGTTCATCTAAATGTTTCACTGTAAACACTTGGTCTGCACACCCTGCACCCTTCCTAAGGCCTCCTTGTTCATCTGCGATCCTGCTCTCCATCTTAATTCTTTTCATAATAACTTTACAAGGATACTCAACGGGTTATCAACTTAGTTTTTACACTTCATTTTGTCCCCTTTGACTTAAACAAAGGAACTTGCATGCCTCTGTCAATCCTAGTGCCTACCCCTTGCCATACATTTACTAAAAGCAACAACCATTCCCAAAACTTTTAAAATTTCTTAATCCTCAATCCCAGCTGCCTTACCTCCTTCATCTAACCCAGGCCTCCCTGCACTACAACTGGCTTTTCCTCACTCTGCAAGATACTACACCTCCCGTATTCGGCACACTCTTTCGGTGTTCCACTTTCTCACTGACTTTCACTGGCTCATTTTTCATTCCAATGCTTTCACGCTTTTTATCCGCCATTTTTGTAACAACATATGCGTAGGAAAGGTGTCGTGTGGGGTTGGTAGAGATTGATGAAAAGGTAAACTCCCTTTTGGATGTAAGCTATATTGTCATATCCATCTCCCATTTACTGTGTAATGGAGATGGAGCCCATTCTTTCCGTCCTTCTTCAGCCTATAGCGTCGAGTGGACGAGATACTCTGTCCCCCTACATGGAGCATACCGTGACGTCCATACAGTCACAGCCCTATGGGATCTCTATATAAACACATGGAGGTACTATAAATACTCAGCAAGCCTATATAACACATATAAGGAGATCAGCAACTATGCTGACATCTCGGTCATTTACGATGCTCTCGACATACACTACTATGCTATAGCAGAACACGCAGGCTGGTTCCATCTCCCATACCACAGCGACAATTAGCGTTTACCATCCAACAAGTGATTTACCTTATCCATTAATCTCCTACCGAACCCAACGAAAAGGGAAAACGAAAAGGGCCAGCACCATATGTAAGTATTTACTTTATCTTATTTTTATGCCTAGATATTTCAGCACTTAATATATGATAGTGTAAACACGTTATTAAGCATTCTAGATGCATTCGATAACAAATTATTATGGGGAGCGATAAACCCGTAGAATTATACAGCGCCTGTGGGGGGAGATGAAAGCCATTCAGGCTATATTCAGGGAACTGGAGCACAGATCCAGTTCACTAGATCAAGAGCCCTTCATCCGACTGGATAAAAAAAAAAAAACCACTCTTCCACTCGTCAGTGATTTTCACTTGCTGCAGAGGGTCAGGCACCTAAGAGCCGTACATACACACAGCTAGGTCGCAATTAGTGCAAGTTTGAACAGTGCAAATCTCGATTTAGTGTGAGTTATTAAATGATACTAGAACACTTTAATACCAGCCAAAATTTAATGAGTTTTTTTCAAAATTTCAAATTGTGTGCGAAATGACATACGAGTCGAATTTACACATACAAACTAGGGTTTTTGATGCACTTTGACCAGAAGTTTGTTGGCCCTTATCGAGCCATTGAACACATAGGTAGTACTAAGTACAAGGTTAGAGAAATAAAATATTTTTGGTAAAATTTCCAAAAAATTTTGTTTGGGGAAACCAATTGAAGAAAGGTTTGTACAATTGAAAAAAGATTTTGGCATCAAAAAATTGGAGGGGTAAAGGGGTTTGCCCATATTTACAAAAACCCCATTTCAAACCCCCGGGGAAAAATGTTTTGACCCACCCCCAAAGGCCTTTCCAAGGAATTTGCTACCCTTTGGAAAGGCCCTCCCCAAAATTTTGGGTTCCTTTGGAAAATGCAAGGTTGGGGCCTTTGGGGAAAACCTAAAATTTCCTTTAAAGGGTTTTAAAAAATTACTTTAATTTTTAAATTGAAAAAGGGAAAAAGGGGGGTTTAAATTGTGAATCCGGGGGTTCCAGGAAAATTTTTGGGGGTTATTTTAAAGGTTAAATTTTGGTTTTGAAAATTTGAATTTTTGGGTGTTTTTTGGGTTGTGTGTGTAAATTATCTGAATAGGGTAAAAAAAAGGGGGGGTTTAATTTAAAATTTAGTTGTTAAAAAAAAAAAATTTGGGGTTTGGTTGGAAGGGTAGGATTTTTTTGGGGGGTTTGTTTGTATTAAATGAAAGTTATAACAAATTTTAAAAACTTTTGAAAAGGGAATTTTTCCCTAAGGGGAAAGGTTCTTTTTTTAATTAATGGACTTGTGGGACCAATACCCTGTCAAGTCCTTTTAATTTTTTTTTGGGGGAAAATATAATTTACCCCAAAACCGGGAAAAAAAACCTAAAAGTGTGGACCAAACCTTCTGTTTCCCCACTACAAACCAAAGTTTTTCTTTTCTTTAAAAAATTTTTAAAAATTATTTTTTGGGGGCTTCCCCGGGTGTAAAAAAAAATTAATTTTTGCATGGGATAGAATCACTGCCGGGATTTAAAACCCTTTTATTGTCGGCCCCAGCCCCTTTCGGGGACAATCTGCCTGATGACGGGCACCTGCATGAAAGCATGATCCAAGCTGTCAAAAAAAGGGAAAGGGAGAATTTGCTAAGTCCCCAAATAAAGGGGCGCCCCTTTGTGTAATACTTGGGCAGTGAAACCTGCCACCCTGATGTCTAAGTTTTTACACAATTTTTTTTTCAGGGGTGACCGGAACTTAACTCAGTGGTGCCCTTTTACTTAGCTCATGGTGATCTGTACTTAGCTCTGTAAAAGCCCCTTGTCTATGAACTTTTGGGTGAAACTGAACCAATATGTCCCCATTGAACAACTTTACCAGTAGCCTGGGGAGGAGCTTAGGGGGCTAAACTCGAGATATGGCTTTTTAAAGGGGAAAACCCAAAAGGGGATTTGTAGTAATCCTCCGGCAAGCCCTCAGGTCAGGGGGGAAACCTGGCCCGTGGCCGGGCAACATGGGAGGAAGCTAAAGGATCAAGAAAAGGAAGGGTGGCACAAACAACGAAAAACCCAAGAAGACTACTGTGGAAACTTCAAAACCTTTTTTTTCTGTGCTACCCAAAAAATGGGGGTTTGTCTGCTGGGAATGCCACCACGAGCCCCAAAGGGAAGCACTGGCAACGAGGTTGAGATGCCTTCCCTTGAAACCCCCATAAAAACCCCCAAATTCCAATAAAGGACCTTTCCAAAAAGGGGCCATGCCAATAAAAACCATCCAGAACACCCAAAAACTCTGCCATTGAAGGAAAGAACATTGTTTTATTTTGGAGAAAAGTCGGGTTTTAATTTTTATGGGTGGGGCTTTTTCCCCTTAGAGATACAAAAAATCAAGTTTGTTTTTTCCCGGGGGCGGGGATGGGGGATTTTTCTTACCGTCTAGACATAAATGAAAGGAAAGTGGGAGCAATCCCTTATCTGCCTCATTGTGGGAGGCAACGATTTTTGGCAGATTAGGATTTAAAGGGACCTAAACGCAGTAAAGGTCAGAAATTTAAAAGAAAATTTAAAGGAAAAGGGTGAGAATCCTTTGTTTATGGGGCCCCGTTTTCCCCGGGAAAAAATTGGGAAAAAATGTTGTCCACCCAAACTAATTTTCAAATGCTGTTTGGAAACAAACATGTAAAAAAATTTCCGGGTAACATTCATAGACAACTGGGACCTCTTCAATGGCAAAAAAAGACAGTATGCCAGGGGAGGGGTTCACTTATCGGGGTTTGGGGGAAGCCCCCAAAACCAGGCAGTGGAAAAAACCTTTTGGGTTTTTAAAAAACAGAAATTTTTTAGTGGTATGGATTTTTGGGGGAAAGCAATGAATTCTCTTTGTATTAACAGGGGGATTTTTTAGGGAAACCAAAAAGGGCAGAATGGGGTTTGATTTTATTGTGAATATTGGAAAGCCAGTGAAACGGGTTTGAAAAGGGAAACGTAACAGGTACATTGGAGGAACAAAAATGATTAGGAAGAGAAAAGGGGGGGTTTTCTAAATTTATATAACACTAATAGTCGTAGTGCTAGAAAAAAAGGGAAGGGACGAATTGAGATTAGTTTGCAAGTGCGGGTTAAAGATTTTTTGCCAAAACCCGAGACTTTTAAAATACAAAATTTTGTGACATCCTGTAAAAGGGTCACATTAAAGGGTTTAAAACTTTTCCAAGAAGACGGGAAAGGGAAGGGGGGGGGGGGCACGGGGGCTGGGATCTTTTGAATTTTTTCCCATAAAAACGGGTACAAAGTCTAAACCACATACTGTGTGGGGGAAAAATTTTTTAAAGAGCTTTAAAAAATTAAATTTTAGGCGTGTAAAAAAATTGGTAGAATTACCGACAATAGGGCAAAGTTAAAAGGACACAAGTCAACTAAGGGTGACTTTTTATTGTGGCAACTTTTTCCCCTCTCCAGGGCTTTGTCAACCCGGCTGCCCAAAAGCTCCTGAAAGCGAAACGTTGCCCCAAAAAAATTTTCCACTTTAATTTGCACTTGGCCCCTTTTACTTTAGATTTTAGGCGTGACATACCGTCCCCCAAACTTGGATAGGACCAAGGAAACTACTGTGAGGGGAAACTTTTTAGAACCAAAAGGCACGAAAAATTTGTAATTTTTTAAACAAATTGTTTGGGAAATTCCTGACGGGGGAATTTAGAGTCTAACGACTTCTTAGGGGTATTTTCAGGATTGTCTTTTAAAAACAGTTTTTTAAAAGAGCCTACAAGATGAAATTTTCCTGCTTTACTTGATTTTTGGCAAAAAAAGGAAACCCTTGTTAACAATTTTTAATTTCAGAGAAAATCGGCACAAGCGAACACAAACAATTACGTTTAGTAAATTTAAAAAAAAGTTTTAACCCTTTTTAAAAAAAACCCTTTAACGATCCCAGAAATTTTCCCCTTTAAAAATTACAATTTGGGTTAGAGAAACAAACTTGGGGGGGGCATCTGTGGATGGGGGAAAAGAAGAAAAGCATCAAAAAGGGCAGCTTTTTTAAACACTATACATGCTGCCCGAAAGTACATTTAACTCCATATAAATAAAAATTTGAAACAATAAAAAAGACCTGAGATGCATGAATAGGCCCCCAAAATCTTTTTAGAACCCCCCAAAAAAAGTTTTTTATAAGGGACATCAGGGGAGGGGGAGGGCATCTTATGAATCAATATAGTATTGATTTAAAAAGGAACCCTTAAAAAGGGGGGGTAAGAAAAAACTAAACAGGGCTATAAAAATTTAAAATTGCTAGGGATTTGAAAACTAACCCCCAAAAATTTTTTTTCCCGGTGTAAAAATAAAAAATTAGAGAAAAGAAGGGCCTCTAAAAAAAAACCCCGGGGATCTTATTGACAAAAAAGAATGAAATATGCCGATTTCTAATATTTTTTTCTCAGGTTTTCACACAGGAAGACACTAAAAAAATTTTAATAAATTTTTCTTTTATAATGGGCCGAAGAAGATAAATTACATAATATCACAGCACTTTTGGGGTTTTTAAAATCCAAAAAAAGGTTCTTTAAAGGGTGAAAAAAAGGGCACATTGCCAAAAAAGTTAGTTTTCCCAAATTAAAGAAACCCTTTCGGGCCCTTTAAGTAGGCTTCTTTAGGGCGAAATTCAGAAAAATTGAAGAAGGGAGAAGAAACTTTTAAGGGCGTGTAAAACGGTCCATCACCCTTAAATTTTTTAGGTGGGCATCCCTCAGTCCCGGAAAGAGCATTGTTCCGAATCTGAAACAATATGAAGAAGCCCCACTGTGTAGGGGAAACGTTTCGTAATAAAGATACCTAACTGTTGCCTATGTTTCTTTCCTAACAACCTGTCGGTATTTTTTACCATTTTTAAAAATTTTTAAGGAGTGCAAAATGGAGCTGGTGAAACCCTTAGCAAAAATTTTAAATAATCTTTTTTAAAAATGTGTGTCTGATATGTGGGAAAATGGGGCCCAAAGTAATTCCTATTTTTTAAAACAGGGGACCCAAATCGTTACCGTAAAAATTTCCGGCCAATAAGCCAACCTCAATTGTAGCAAATTACAAAAAATTAATTTTTAGCTAGATTAAAAAGAACCATCTTGAAAAAGCATAATCATTAATGAAACTCACATGGAACAGGAGGGGGCCCTTCCTGCTAACCAATTTCTTTTCTTCAGGGAAAACTTTTTTTTGGGGTTGAACATTTAAGAAGACCTTAAAAAGGTTTAAAAAAATACCAAAAAAGGAACAATGCTCTTTTCTAGACTGAGGGCGACCACCCAAAACTTCAAGGGGGGAAAGGGCTGAATTAAAATCCCTCCTTTAAGTCTCTTCGCTTTTATCAACTTTTCTGTACCGACAAAGGGAAACCAAAAGGTAGGCAAACGTTTCGAAATAAAGATTTCCTAACGTTTCATAAGTTCTTACCAAACAACCGTCGGTATTAAATACCATTTTTTTTGTTTTACTATAAAAACCGACAGGTAAATTTAAAACCCATTTAAATGTTCACTCTGCAGACACTGCAACACAAGGGTTTTTCTTGGGAAAAGCCCGAAATCAACTTTTCAACTTTTAAATAGTGAGAAAGGCTGGATTTGAGAGGACCTGACCTTTTAACGACAAAAATTCTTACCTCTGCTAGTTTGGGCCCACCCTCCACAACCTGGAGTTAAATAAGGCCCCCAACCCTTTTCACTTCAACTCCATGTTGTTTCGACTATGTAACAATACTCTTCTCAAAACTGGGGGGACTGACCACCCAAAACTTCAAGGGTGATGGACGATTACATCGTCTTCAAATCTTCTGTTTATCAAAAACCCCCTTTTGGGGACTCGACTGAAGAAACCCCACGTTTTAAAGGGGAAACTTTCGAAATTAAAAAATACCAAAAGGGTTGCATATGTGGGCTTAAACCCAACCCAAAATGAAAAAAAATTTGATATTGGGTTTTTTTGGGGTTTTTGTAAGGCTTTTAATAGAAAACCGCATCAAGACTGTTAAAGAAATGGCTTGCCATTGGGATTGGGAGAAAAAGTGCTATCAAAGGATCGAGTCATGGCTCCCCCCCCCCCCCCCAACAGGAAGCATTTTTGGGATAAATGGGGGAAAAATCGGGGTGGGGAACTTAACAAGTGCGTACCAAAGGGATTTATAGAAAACCTTCACGAAGAATACAAAATTAAAACATATTAAATTTGAAATCTTTTGTTTTTAAAAAAGAAAATTTAAATCCCTTTAAAATTTCAAATTTACTTGTAAGGCGAAGAAAGAAAGGAACAAGGGTTTAAGCTAAAAAATGGAAGAAAAAGGGATTAAAAAAAGGGGAAATAAATAAGGTCTTTAAAATATCTCTCCAAAAAGAACCTTTCAATTTAAAGGATTCCAAAATTTGAAAAATTTTGATTTAGAAAGGATTAAAGGGGAAAAAATTTGTTTGGGAAAAAGGGTAGTTGATGAGTGGAACCGTCCTTTCCCATTTGGGTTAAATGAAAGCTAACACCTTGTGTAGGTTGGGCAAGTACAAAAGAGTGAAAGGGGGTTGGATTTGAATGGAAATTGCACAGGGGTGAACAAATTTATCCCAAGCTTTTGCCCCGGGTAGCATTGAAAATGAGTTGGGGTAAAATTCGGGAGGGATGGATTTGTGAAGGGCCTGCCTATTTTGGGTTTAACAGGCCCACGGGGGTGGGTTTCCCCTTTTTAATGTTAAAAGAAGGCTCTACCTGATTTAACCCTTAAATTTAAACCCCCTCATCAGTTAAATTCCCCTTTTTGACGCCCAGTCCCTCCCACGCAAGGAAAGTATGACTATGGATGTACTTAAAAGCTTTTAACTGGAAAATTTTTCTGGGGAGGTCCCATTTGACCCATCCTGCTGGGTTTAAAAATACCGACATTTGGGAGGAAAAAACACATAGGCAACCCTTTAACAAAAATTTTTTCCGAAACTTTTCCCCCTTTCCCCCAGTAGGCCCTTCCCTTTTAGTCAGTACGAAAATGGCAGGGGCAGTAGAGATGTGAAGACGATGTAATCAGTCCCACCCCCTTTTTTCCTAGATTTGAGGTTGTCCCCCCCTCACCTGGAGAATTCAGTTCCAAGGGTGAGGGACTGACAACCTCAAAACAAAGACTTCAAATTTTATGGACTGAATTTCAACGTCCTTTACATCTCTACTGTTCCCGCCTACTTTTTGTACTCAACTTGAAGAAGCCTACTGTGTAGGCGAAACGTTTCGGAATAAAGTTGCCTAAATGTTGCCTATGTGCCCTTACCTACCAATCCATCTCTGCTGCCTAGACTCGCAATATAAAGCAACAAAAATACACGTGCAATACAGATTTGCATAAATTCTAACAAGGACACTTACCTTAGGATCAGTTGCAAAGCCAAAAAAAAGAGATTCATTGTCCGAAGCTTTCAAGATTTTCTATCCTACCCGAGAACGATTATGATCGCTATCGCACCAGTAACTTATAGCCACGAATACCAGAATTATCATATGTTCTCTTTTTCAAACGAACACGGCTGACCTCTGTCAGCTAACACTTAGTGATTGAGGCCTATAGGGTTCCAAGGGACTTGGCATCTGTGGTGTTAATTGAAGGCCTAAAAAGACAATGTTGCTACTGGAGAACACCTACATTCCTAGCCTAACTTAGCTGTTCAAACTACAATCATAGGCTGGGTTCTAATTTACTAATACCTTACAATTAATTAGCCTTATAATCAAAGTTTAAGTCGGAGGCGTGGCACCATGGCAATATGTCACAAGCCTCCCTTTCTCTATATGGAAAACTTGGGTTTTTCCACAGCACATGTTTCCCAGTGTTGCACATGTGTTGCACGTATGTTGTCCAAGTGTCGCCCAGTGTTGCACACATTTAACAATAATTGCAACATACCTTTACTTTCTTGCACGTTTCCCAGCGTCACTTTCTGCAATTAAAAATACTTTATGTTAGATCAGGCTAAAAACTTAATAAATAAAAATAATCAAATTATAAAATAAACAGCAGCGACACGTCTGGCAACGCGGTGTCTGGGGACGGTAGAATAACATTCATATTTCCACGCATGTCACAAGAAACCCCACTACACCATCACAGATAACCACAACTACACGCGCAAGGATTGCGTCTACACTTTGTAGACGCAATCACACCATGATCACATTTGTCAAATACCTTTGCAAAATCCATGTATATCACGCTTGTGTTTTTTCCCATACCTCTGTAATTCTGTCATAGTGATTTAGTAACTGTAACAAACATTATCACTCGGTTCTAAATCCATGATGTTTGTGTTGTGCGGGTTATGATGTTCCATATTATAATGAAAACTAAGGGAGATGTTCCATAATATTTGAAATTTAATATCTCATCACTCTCAAATGTGTGGCTACTCGTCTGTAATTCTCTCTCTCTCTCTCTCTCTCCTTCCTCCTTTATGCACTTTTTAAGGTCTCTGGTATTTCACCTAGATAAGATAAGATTTCGTTCGGATTTTTAACCCCGGAGGGTTAGCCACCCAGGATAACCCAAGAAAGTCAGTGCGTCATCGAGGACTGTAACTTATTTCCATTGGGGTCCTTAATCTTGTCCCCCAGGATGCGACCCACACCAGTCGACTAACACCCAGGTACCTATTTGCTGCTAGGTGAACAGGACAACAGGTGTAAGGAAACGTGTCGGAATGTTTCCACCCGCCGGGAATCGAACCCGGGCCCTCCGTGTGTGAAGCGGGAGCTTTAGCCACCAGGCCACCGGCTCTTTCTCAAAAGGGCAATGAATTTCATGAATCCGGTTATGGTGATGAATTCTGCGAGGTCAGTGCTGTCAGTTATTTGGTTTGTCTGACCTTCAGATGAAATTAAAAACGAAATTCTGCAGTCTCCACAATGTTTTCATTTTCTAGGTTGTTGAACGTCGACTTGTAGTGGTCTTTTAAAATTTCGCTCATTTCCTGTTCATGGTCCATGTATGTACCTTCTGTGATTAATGGTCCAATTGTACAGGTAGTTTTTAGCCTGGATTTCACATTTGTATATGTGATATTTGGTTTAAAACCGACAAGATTGATGGACTGAACACATCGACTCCAGGCTGAGGGACTGATTACCTCAAACTCCTCCTCTTCTTACACCTTTCTACTTTGTATTTGACTGATGAAGCCACTGTGTGGCGAAACGTTTCTTCAATAAAGATTCCCATATGTTACATAAGTGTCTCAATCTTCAACATACGTATATAAATATTTCCTTCATTGTAGCAATTAAGTTTTTAAGCAATTCGGCGACCTTTATCTTCTAAACATTCTTCTACGCTCTCTTTCTGTATTTGGTTTTCCAGCTTTTCTGAATAGTATATATTTAACAGACCTGGCCTATGGCCGGGCTCCAGGAGTAGGAAAACTCTCGAAAATAAGCAAAGCCAAACCTTGTATGCTTCTGTGTTCAGCCTTTTCAAACACTGGAAAGGGTTTAGGGTGCTCATGACACTCCCAGGATATGTCTGACAACTCTGTTAATTTTATACCAATCAATTCTACGATTGTTAGTGTTAAATCTACTGAACATCCCATCTCGTACATTACTGCTGGAGTTCCCACTATTGAGTTTATACTCAGTTGTATTTCTATGATGTTGTGATCAGAGTATTTTTTTTAATATTATGTCTCTGATTAATTCCTCATTGTTTCTGAACGAGGAATCTACCAAATCTCAAGACCTGTAAATACTTTTATCCCAAAATGTGTTATAGTTTAATAAGATGCAGTGATATAATTTGTCGTGTATTCCATAGGAAGGAATGAGATAAAAGGCCTCGTGAACGACCAGCTGCGTGTGACACAGCCATACGGACAGAGAAAAAGAATTGCAAGAAATGAGGAAAATGTAGCAGCACCCGTTGGTGCTGCTACATTTTATATTTGCAAACATTCAAAGTCTTTAAACGAGTAATAACAAAATGCTTAATCAAATACGTTGTTTGTGGCTTTCACAGAGACGCTTGTAAAAGATTTTGATAATGAAATATGGATGCCAAGTTATGATCTACTCAGACGCAATAAAATAAGTGGGGGGGAAGGGGGAGGGGTTGTTGGTCTGGGCGTTGAAGAGTCCCTCATTTGCATTTCGTTATTTAACACCACAAATGTTGTGGTTGAAGCTTTGGCTATAAAGTTGTAGACGCAACTTCTCAGCAGTTTATAGACCAACTGTTGAAGCTCTAATTCCATCTTGAAAATCTGAAACCCAGCCCTAAAAATCTTATTGCTTGGTAGTTTCACTTTAAAACATCTAATACAGATGTTACACAGACTGTAACAGCAGAAAAAAATCCAATACAATGAATTCGCCTTAAGGTAGCAAAGAGCAGAACCGACCAGAGCAGAAAATACCCTCGACCTCTTACTCACAATGAGGATCTAATACTGAACATAACAGTGTCAAAAACAACTAATTCTGACCACAAGCTAATCAACCGTCAACCTTCCATACACGCTAGTTTCTGGTTTTCAGCACTAAAATATAACAAGTCTCAATTTTGTATTCAACAAATTCAATTTCAACAATAACATTAACTGGGAGCAAATAAATCACGACCCTGGTGAAACATGCTGGGGGAAAACATGACAGACAAGAATTTGAAGCAATGTATGGAGAGGATGAGCTGAATAGCACTTGAAGTAGACTCCAGACACGTGCCATTAAGAAAACAGAGAAGTTGTAGGTTAGAGAGAGGCGCTCCCTCTACAGACGAAGACAGAATTACAGAACCTCTCAGTGAATTCAAACTTTCTGAAAAACGAAAAGAAACACTTGGGAGGAAATGGAAAATATTGAGCTCAAACTGAATGCATCATACGAGCCTCAGGAGAGCCAGAGGGAACAAAAAGACATAAGTGAAACAGAAATCCTAAATACTTTTTCTTATTAGCATAATCCAAGGCAAAAAGCACATCTAATAGGGTAAAGGAGATTAAACCTACACTGATGACAACAAAGAATTTAGCGAAATACTGAAGTTGCACTATGACTCTGCGTTAAGAGAAACGTACATTAATCAGCAATAGATTGACATTATAAAAGTTTTTTCAAGAACGAAACTCTCAACTCTGCCAACATCTCCATTTCTGTACGTACCCGCACTCTGCCCTAGACACTGACCCATGGAACTCCATGAAACCACTATCTCGTGCCTTGAATTTCCAGTGGAGGAGCCTGGACACACGTATCATCCCATAGTTCTTAAAATCCACTCCAGCGATCCACGCCACAGAAGAGGGAATAAAGCAATACCAAAAAACTATAGACTGATAGCGCTGATGTCCCATGTTGTCAAAACCTTTGAGTTTTAAGAAGCAAGATAGCAAATCACATCTAATCTCAACAATTGCTTGACCATCGCAACATGATCTTGGATACAATGGAAGACAAGCAAAATGCAGCAGTTTATAATGACTTTGCAAAAGCCTTTGACAAGTGTGATCATGGTGCACACAAAAAGAAGAACTGGAAAGTGTACAAATGGATATTTAGTCTTCTAATGAACAGAACTCAAAGTGTAATAGTGAAGAGAGTGAAATCAGAGGCTGCCATAAAGAAAAACTGTTCCCCAAGGTACAGTACTGGCCACTGTTTTCTTCTCGTTCTTATTTTCGACAAAGAGACGTAAATCATAAGAACGAGAAGAAAACAGTGGCAAGTACTGTACCTTGGGGAACAGTTTTTCTTTATGGCAGCCTCTGATTTCACTCTCTTCACTATTACACTTTGAGTTCTGTTCATTAGAAGACTAAATATCCATTTGTACACTTTCCAGTTCTTCTTTTTGTGTGCACCATGATCACACTTGTCAAAGGCTTTTGCAAAGTCATTATAAACTGCTGCGTTTTGCTTGTCTTCCATTGTATCCAAGATCAGGTTGCGAGAGTAACAGCCTTTGAAGACACAACATACCTCCAAGCTGACAGAAAAAAAGTCTTCCAGGGTGCCACTGACAACAATATGATGTTCAATAAGGACGTTTCAGCTACTCGGCTACGGAAAGACTGATATAAAGGCTTGAAGGAAGCACACGACAAACTTGAATCACTCAATAAAGTGTAACACTAATGTGAAAGACCTGGGAGTGATTATGTAAGAGGATCACAACGGCGTCTCTATCACAAGCACAAGGAAAAAGATAGGCTGGATAACTAGCAACTTCAAAACAAGGGATGCCAAGCCAATGATGATATTCTTCAAGTCACTCGTTCTCCCTAGGCTGGCGAAATTGCAGACCTTGAGAACGTGCAGAGAACCCTCACTGTTTGCATAAATTTAGCCAAGCATCTAAATTACTGGGAACGTTTCAAGTCCCTCTCTCTGTACTCCCTCGACCGTAGATGAGAAAGGTAAAGTATAAGCTACAAATGGAAAATTCTAAAAGGATTGATCCCAAGTCTGCACACACAAATTGTTCCCCCATGAAAGTAAGGCTTAGCAGATGGTGCAACATACCCCTGCAGTGAGAACGCTACGGACTAAAAACTAAATATTCTCCCTTCACATGGTTGTCTTCAAGAAGGAACCGGACAAGTTTCTCAAGTCAGTGTCTGATCAGCCAGGCTGTGGTGCTTATGCTGGGCTTCGGGCGACTAGCACCAAGAGCCTGGCTGATCATGTCATGCATCGAGAGGCCTGGTCTGGGACCTGACAGAGAGGGCGTTGACCCTCACAACACACTTCAGGTAGACTCCTGGCAGGTAGGTAAACACCTGCATACACACGTACACCAGACACCTGCATACACACATACGCCAGACACCTGCATACACAGGTATACCTAGCACCTGCTTACATTTTGAAATGTACAAGCGCACACATATACTAACATCTGCATAGACATACATCAAACACTTGCATAACCATACATAGTAATAATGTTGGTAGAATTACCGACAATATGTAAAATTAAAGGACACAAGTGCAACTAATGTGACATTTTTATTGGCAACGTTTCGCTCTCCAGGAGCTTTGTCAAGCCGTTACAAACAGTATATGTATGTATAATGTTCGCCAAGACCGTAGTCCTGGCACGGGTCTCAATCTTGCGATGACCCGTCTCTGGCTCCCGAGGGAGAAAGATTTCTACAATGATGCGACGCATGCTGCTCAAGCACTCTTCTGGTCAGTTCAACTGGTGCATCTCGTAAGCGACAACACCATATGTACTCCTAACTATGGACACTAGCGAGGAGGAGGATATGTCGTTATCACAGGTAACAGCTTGTCTGGTTCGTTGACTCCATGGTACACTAGTGTGGCCGCAGTCATCTCTAGGTCCTCTTCGGGAGGGAATATCAGTCCTAGTTGCCTGCGGAGTGTCTCAGTAACTTCGCACTCCAGAAGATAGTGTTAGGGGCCGCTGGACAACGTGCTGACAGTACTGGCACATCTCCTCAGCCTTGTCTACCATCATCTTGGCTGTGGAAAAGCCCAAACCGAAGCCGATGGTGGCGGTACACTGCGCCCCAAAACTCTGGACCAGCTTCCTATCATATGGAGGGGGTTCTCCCCGAGGTCGCTGCTCCATACCACTGTTGAGATGGGGTATCACCTCCCCCCATGAGTTTCATGGATATGGCAGCACCAGCTTGGTCTGTCGAAGGCTGATGGGGGACAGTAATCCCAAACATGTGGATAGTTGTTGCTTGCCTTGGCTGCATATTCTGCCGCCTTCATTTCCAAGACGCCTTGATGGCTTGGGATCCTGTTCAATTGTCGATCTGTTACCCTGAACTTCTTAGGGCTGTCCATTATGCTCAGGATCGGAATGTGATGAGGTGAACATTGTTCCTGTGGTTGAGGATGGGAGTGGGCAGATTGCCAGAGGTGAATCAACATGTAGGACAGGTCGGAGTCGGATGTGTAGGGCATGTGACAATGCCTGCTGAATCGCCACTAGCTAAGCTTGAAGATCGTTGCAGTGCGCAGGGAGTCGCCAGCCTTGTGTGTGACCACTGTGGTACAGTCCAGCTGCTGCTTTCTTCCTGTCAGGGTCGACAGAACCATCTGTGAAATACATGCACATGTGCCTCCCTCTGCCAGTGCCATGCTTGTTTCAGCATGATTGCTGAGGGTGTCTTTGACTGCAGAGACGCTTAGATTTTTATTATTATTATAATCAAAAAGAAGCGCTAAGCCACAAGGACTATACAGCAGAGACGCTTAGAGATGGGTAGTTGCATGATGCAAACATCGGCTGGATCTGGGTGCCAGGGAGGTGGTGGATGGTACCCAGCAACATGGAAGATCACAAATCTCTCAAGGAGTAGTGTATAGGCAGCAGCTTCCGCCAGCAGCACAAAACGAATGAATCCAGGAGTAGTCCGTGAAGAGTGTGGGATCTTTGTGTCATGGTTGTCAATATACAACTCCTTAGTGGTGGGTTACTTAGCTGCCGGTTGCAGAATTCATGGACTACTTTGCAGGCGTATTTTACTATCTTACTCTGTCAGCCAGGAGGGAGCCGGGCCTCAGATCTGAGGACATACTGTGTTGGTCCAGATGGGGGCCCCAAGCATAGTTCTTTCACCTGGTTTTGTTACGACCTCCACCTTTCCCTGCTTTGCGGGAAGAGATGAGCTAACCGCCGGTGCACCATAGTCAATGAGCGAGCGTATGCTTGTATTAGTGCAAGTGAAGTACATCTTTGCTTGCCCCTGCACGGGGCTTCGTCATGGCTCTCACGGCCATTGAGTCTGATTTAGAGCATGTGACCTGACATACTCAGCTGTTTCTGAAAGGTCAGCATTTTATCAATGTAGATTCCAAGTACATGTAGGAGCCTGTCCACTCAAGTTCTATACCCTGAATACGTAATCTATTCACAGGATCTGGTCCTTGAACATCATTGCAAGAGATTTCTCAGCTGAGATCTTGAGGCCTAGTTCTTGCAAGACTGCATATTTAGGTCCAAAGCTCTCTGAGCCTGTCGCTCAAAAATTGGGCCCTTTTCCCCTTCACTATGAGTGCAAGTCATCAGCATAGTGAGAAGCTGTGTACCACTGTGAAAGGGAAGGCTCACAAGTTCCTGCATAAGGACGTTTAAACAGGGTGGGGACTGAGCCCCACTCCTTGTGGCGTGCCGGGTTTTCCCGGGTTTTAAAGGAGAGTAGTGTCTCTGGAAAGCTTGACACAGGCCTGCCTGCCCCTAAGGTAGGACTCTATCCAGGCCAGGAGGCATCCTTTGATTCCCTTCCCAGCTAGTATGCTTAGAATTGTGTGGGGCTGGCTAGCTCAAAAAGCCTTCTCAAGGTCGAGGTAGACGACGACACTAGGTTTTATGTTACTATCAGCAATCTGGCTTAGTAGGGTGGTTATGCACTCCACTGTACCCACTCCTTTGGTGAAGCCAAGTATGTGATGATGAGGGGCCCAAAGTTTCCTAGGAGGGGTTTAACACCATCCTCTCAGCAGTCTTGGCTATGCAGCTGGTCAGCGATATGGGTCTCATACGGGACTGGGTCCTTGGACTTTGGAATTGGTACCGTTTGGTAACCTTCTTCCAAGCTGCTGGGAGTGTCGAGGACCTCCACGACTTGTTAATGACATCTAGTATGGCCTCCCATCACTCTGCCCAGCCCGTGCAATCATGGAGAACTTTAACACCATCGATGCCCGGGGCATTTGCCCACCTGTTTTCTTATGGCACGTCAGAGTTCCAAGTCCGTGAGGTCTTCATCAGTACATTCTTTGACTCACATTGCAGCTTGTTTCATTAACTGGCGTTGTGGGCAGAAGATCCGTCTGTATATTCCGGATGTCCTGTGGGAGCTGAGTGGAGGCTCCCCTGGAAGTGAAAAGCTCCAATAGTTTTCCGCTTCCTGAGAGGGGGTTCGGGTGTGCTGGTGGCCTCGGCTTGCTCTTGCCGTTGCTTGTTGAGCTTGCCCCTTTATCTCAGATAAGGTGGTTTGGTGATGCCCAAATGTTGAACACCCTCCAGCCATTTCTCAGTTTTTACTGGGAGGACTTTTGCGGGCATGCTGCACAATGGCTCTCAGAGTATTTCCTGTTCTCTGCCGTGGGCTACACCTGTATAGCTTCCTAAGAGAGTTGATGCGGTTTGGGTTTTGCTCCCGCACCCCGTCATTGTAGAACACAGTTCTTTTGTGTGTGCGTTTCCCGCGGACTTCTTTGAATTGCACACTCTGCTGCCTGAATGAGAACAGTGATTAGCTCCTGTTCAGCTGTATCACAGTCTTTCAGTAGAGTATTTTGGACCACCAGTCATGAAGATAATTCTGGAACACCTTCAGTTGGCCCTCTTTACGTCCCATCTAGGAGGCAGTAAACTGTGGGAGGCCCTGTTGATTTTTGAAGGTGGTGATCATTTCAAAGCGGTCACTGACAAGGTGAGGATTGAGTTTCCCATGGGTCTGCTGCAAGTTGTCTTGACCTGAAGGTAAGGCCCAAAGCAAACCCAAACGGGTGTGGGGGGTCTCCTTTGTTTAGCAACTTTACCTCTGGAATATGTGTGGAGCTTTGCTTGTCGCCAGCAGCAGGTTGCTGAGTGAGAGTGTAGATTGGGTGTGTGCGTTGAAATTCCCCCCCAAAATTACACTAGGCTTTGGTGCAAGGGCTTGCAATGTCGGGTGTGTTTTGGGGTTTTGCAATGTTATGTGGAAAATGGGCCCCCAGGTATGTGAGAAAGGGAGGGCCCTTTTACCTGACATCCTTCCCACAGTCCACAGGGTTGGCTATAATCGTGGGTATTGTATTGGATACAAATACACTGTGCCTCTGCAGTAAATGCCCGCGTCCATGTGCCGAAAAATCCCCGAAAAAACTGGTTTTTGTCTTGGGCACATGGGACAGTTCAGAGTTTTTTGTAGCAAGATGTTACCCGACCCCGAATTACTGCCTCTAGAAAGGGGTGCTGTTTGCCCTCAGGCCCTGAATTTTCCTTTGTAGGACCTTGAGGTGTGTTTGGTAACGGGGTTTTCCCATCGGTTGTTTCCTGGTGGAGAGGTTCCCCCCCCACTTGAAAACCCTGCAAATTCAGGATCCCCTGTCTTCCTCGGTCAGAAAACACCTCTCAGGGGTATGAAATCTGCCAGAAAAGCTCTTTGTTGTGGGTTGATTGTGTTGCAAATAAGATCTGTGAACACCCTTTTGAGTGCTACAAGATCCCCCCTGGTGAGGGCCCGTTTGGCGTTGGGTTTGAAACAGGGATTTTTATCTGGGTGTTGGGGTTGTAGGGACTGCTGAGGGTTGGATTTTTTTTGTTGCACCGTGGTTGGTTCTGTATTTCCAGGTTGGGTAGCTGGGATCTGTGGTTGAGGTGACCGTTGAGCTGCAATGAGCCTGTGCCAGGTATGGAGTGCATGCGTAGTAGTGCTAGCCAGTGGAGGGCTCGTTTAGTGTACCACTGCTATTCGCGCTTGACAGATGTACCCTTGTTTGACGCATCCTGTTCTCTTGTTTTTGTTTTCTTCATTGACGGTAGGCGTGCAGGAGGTTCTTGTCCTGACGCCTGGTTGTGGCTTTGAGGGATCGGGTTTCCTGGGGCATTGAGTTGGGTTAGCTGCTGAGGGATCTGAGGTATGGCTGTATTCTCTGCCACCATCGATTTGCTGAAAGTGAGATCGTCGTAGCATGCTGCCGAGTTTTTAGAGTCTTACCTGACTACTGATTTCTGGCACGAGCTCTCGGGCAATCGGAGGATTCAAGGCATGGTTGTTTCTGCATGCAGTTCGGGCACTGTTGTAGGATGTGGTGGCGATGCATTTTTCAGCTTGGTGTTGCATTCCCGCAGTAGGGGTGGTGCTGGCTGCAGAACACAGATTACCTCTGTGCGGACAGAGTTGCACCACAGGGTGTATTTGTCCGTAAAGCTGACATTGAAACGCGAACTGGTTCTACTGTGAAGGTCTGGAAAATCGTACCTGCCCCAAGAGAAATGTTGGTCAGCTGGGATGGCAGTGGTCCTAAATGATTTATAAGGACCTGTCAGGTTGGTGCATTGCCTGCACGTCTTTGCATCAAGATGTTGAGCTGACTCCCACACTGGGGTGGGCTGCTACTGCCTCGTATGGGCATCATCAGAGCGAGTATTCGCATCACTACACCCTTGGTGATCTTTGCGAGAGTCCAGTTCCTCCAGGGTGAATGAGCGACTCTGTCTCCATGGTTCTTCAAGGTGGTATACATTCCTTGTTGAGAGGCAGTCAATTAATTGGTTCTTCCACTCAGGTTGTACATATTATTGAATTCTGGATTGTGTTCGTGATTCCAGGTATGAAACAACGCCATAGTGGGTTTCTGTGGTCACCGGTGAGACTTCACCTTGAATTTGCCAAGCGGTTGAGCTGGTTTGATGCTACTTGGTCGGACGGCGCTTCTTTTTGTTGTCAAAGGGCGTCCATCTTTCTTGGTTTTGTCGGGGGTGGGGATGTTTATTTCCTCCGCTGTTTACTTATTTGCTGGTCCATGGTTGGAACCTGTCAGACTTGCTACATTGTGAGCCAGGATCTTCTCTTCTGGATGACACGGAGTGGCCTCGCAACTTCTTCGCTAGAATTGCGCCCCACATTTCCAATCAGAGGTCCTCCGTCGTGTTCATGGAGCATCGTGGCCTCTTCTTTACTGCAGAAGCCATGTTGGACCTATCTTGTAAGGTATCAGCTAGTGTACTCCGTGAACTGAGTACTGTTTGTATATGGACAAGAGGGTATATATAGGATCAGAGTGAGGTGCAATATGTGGTTAGTATTAGTGAGTAGTGATATAAGTTGTAGTATAATAGTTAATACAATATGGTAGAACAATTACTCGACATAAAGTTAAGTAATTTATTCAGGTATACACAAATACCTGTTACATAGAATTATCATCATAGCTGCATATGGTGTAGAGAACTAGGATAACCCACAAAAAGTCTGACAGAGTGATTTATTTCCATTGGGGTCCTTTTACCTTTTTATATATATTATAACGGTTCTAACATTCTTATTATTTCTACAATGATGATAACATCTTAGTATCATACTAAAAAGATATCTACTCACACGCGGGTCAATTAGGACTATCTACAATACGAGGGTCATTACTAGGAATAAGGTAATATTTACACGTATGTTAGACTAAAAAATAGAACAATCTTCCCTCTCCCTTTCTGCTTGCTACATTCATCAGCTCCTTTTGGAAATCTTCTTGAAATGTTCAATGCTATGCCTGGCTTTGACATGTGCAGACAGTTGTTCCATTCCTTTATTGATGTACATAAAAGGTATGTGTGGGCGCCTGGCCTTGACTGTGTGGCACTAAATGTTGTGCCTATCGCCCCTATTACTATGATTGCTTTGGTTCCCAACCTTGACAAAATTGACAGCAAGAAATTCTGGACATTGTTGTGAGCAATTTTATAAACTGATTTAATTTCAGTTGTTTTACTTGTCTTCAAATTCAGCATATCCAATGCTGTAATCTTCTGGCCTACATGTTTCTTGGTCCCAGCCCAGGATGATCTTACGATTTTGTCTCTGGGTGGATTTGCAGGTCTATCTTTCAGCTTTTTTTGTCATAGCAGAGTTACCAAGAAAGAGCAAGCGTAATCATATGCATTGATATATGGGGCTAGACTAGGGTCATGCGAGCCTCAGTAGGTAGACACTGTGCTTGCTCTGTACTGAGAACTTCAGTATGGCCATACGTATCTTTATACACTGTCCCTATCAATTCTCTGAATCATGCATGGGTCAAAGGGGATTCCCAAATAATTTTACTGATGAAACCAAAGGATTGGGCTATCCCATTACATTGAACATTAAAATATTTACCCTTCTCAGTTATGTTTGTGCCAAAGAGAATGACTCAGTTTTCACTAGGTTGTAAATGATAGTTTGTTGTCTAACATTTGTGCAGGACATCCAGATTCCAGTGTTAAACACATTTGCAATATCTTGTGGGTCTTTACCTGTCAATAACAGAGCACTGTTCATCCTGCTTGACTGTAGGAGTTGCTCTTGACACTGAACGGCATATCCTTGACATTAAACATAGACTATAAGGACCCAGAATACTACCTTGGGGAACTAACATTTTATCTGCAGGGGTTCTGATTTGTTTTGTGATTTTGACTATTGGTTTCCTGTTGCTAAGGAGGACTTAAACAGTATAAGTACCTATACCGCATTGATTGCTTGAAGTTTATTACATGATATATTTGGTGGACAGTAACGAAGGCCTTTGAGGTTAAGGTTACCATACCTATGAGGTTCCCCTTTTGACATGTCAGTTATCAGGTAATACATCAGTCTTATAAGGGAGTGTCGGTTGAGATAGGATCTTCTAAAGCCCGATTGATAGCTATGGAGAATGTTCGTTGTCATTAAGGTACTTAACTTACTTGATGAATACCACGCTTCTAGAATTTTAGATATTATACTGAGTATACTTACAGGCTATTGTTGCTTACATCAGACTACTATTGTTCTTGAAGTTAGAGTATTAACTTGGCCTCCTGAACCCCTCCGGTACCGGTATTAGTGGTGATTGAGAGAATTTATTACTGCTGAGCAATAGGGATGACAGTTTCAGACGCACCATCTTTAGAGAAACTTAGACGGGATGTTATCAGGGCCCCCTGTGCTCTTTTTTGGGTGTAACTCGCTTAGTTCTGTTTGATTTAAGTCATTGAGATACACTTAATAGGTTCAAAAAACTGTTATCGGGGTTACCCCTTTATTGTATAGGATGTTTGAAACTTATCCGAGTCTGTGTAATGGTATTTGATGCCAAGCTGGTAGTTTACTTCTAGTGTTGATGCATCATTTGTGTAGTATGAAATTCAAAGGCAATCTGCCAACTTAGATGTTTAGTGGCTAAACAATCATTATCGATAGTGGTACTATGTTTCGACCTTAAAAAAAAAATTACTGGCTATTGCTATACCCCAAATGTGTTAGTAGTTTGCCAGAGCTTTTTTGGGTTATGTTATACATGTCACTCTTCAATTTTTGGAGCGTAGTCTTTGCCTTTGACTCTTTTATAAGTCTCTGTACTCTGTTCTCACCTTTGGAATTCATTTAGTGCTCGCAATATCCTGTATGTTTGCTTTAATCTTCTAGCAGATGGTCTTTGAATTTCTATTATCAAATATCTTTGGTATTCCATCCCAGGTTCAGTCTTCGTTTAATCCTAGCCTCTTTAACTGGTGCAATATTATCAAGGATGGTAGGTGAACATTGGTTTTGAATTTTTCACAGGCACTCGTTTACGTCCGCTTGCAACTTGTTTATCTATGTCCAGTCCAATTGTGTAGCCTATTTCCAGTGTTTCATTACTGTGTTTCTAGTTGCCTCATTTTTATTGTCCTGGTGTAGGCCTATCCTATCCCTAGGTGATTTTCCTGCGAGCAGTAAATGATGAAATGATCACTAAAGACTGTGGTAATGTATGCCTGACTGGACTAATGTTCTCGAGCGGTTACAAAGTTTGTGGTCAATTAGAGGTGGCTGAGAACTTGTGTGATCGGGTTGGTGTAATTATTAGTCGAGTGGTTACCATTTTATATCCTAGCATTTGTTATACCTTTTGATAGCCCGTTATTTTGCTGCTCGAAAACTGATAATTGAAGTCGCCAGTTTATTGTCTCGCAATTGTTTTCAACTCGGACAAGACTCTGGAAAGCTTTCTAAGAAAACTGGGGATGGGTTAGGAGGGCAGATAGTTTCTTCTAAGATGGGTTATGGTCTTTAGGAAGCAGCACTGTCAAACCATAGATCTCCAGTTTATTGTTATTTAATCCAGGATCTTGGGTGGTAAGCTAAGTCAAATTTCTATGTAGGCACATTACTCACCACCCGTTCTGTTCCTCTCTAAGCTGTTTTTATTGTAACCATCTATTGTGACCTCGTCGTCAGGTCACAGTATCATCCCAACAAGATTCCGAGATGGTTATAACTGCCTGACCTAATTTTGTTAGCTAGAACTCCTAATCTCTGCCAATTTAGGAAGGACGTGATCTTGCATTGAAATGAATAAAGTGTAGGCTGTTTTCATAAAACAATAATAATACATCAATATTTAGGCAATTGGCATTTGTATATAAAAATTAGGTAAATTAAGTTCAATTGCTAAAGGGTAAACTGTGCAAAGTGCATTTGTTTACACACAAAATGAATTCTGGGCACCCGTTGCTATAATCTGTACTAATCTTCATGCACCACCCCATACAATTTTTTACATACGTGCTTTTATGTTTTTCATGCATACTTTTTAGTACAGTGTATGCACCTGTTTGTAGTGTTTTTGACGATAATAATGGCTGTATTGTCTCACTATTGAACTATGTATGCGATTACACTATGGAGTTAATGTTATCATTCCTAGCTACTAGACAGTCATTTTCACCGTCATTTATCTGCCTGTTTTCGCATCCTGCATAAATAGTTTGAGGTCCTGGATTAAATTTGGATATTCAACCACTTAAGAGCACTACAATAAGAGCTGTGTGCATGTATTGGTTTGGGTATGAAGACGTTAGCCATACCTTGTCGGCGATTAGTGACATTTTATTTTTTCTTGTGGATGGCAACTGTGGGGCTTTTACTGTCCAGGGCGCTGTTAATCCATTCCACTTTTCCAGCCCATGACTAGTATTCTTTCTTCATGGAAATGAAGAAGAAATATAAATCTAAATATGGGCCAGCCTGTACCCCCCTTATGCCTGCCAATTTCACGCTTCGCTCCTTCTTTTCTTTTACTCATATACAATAAATATTTATTTCTCTTTTCCAGTCCCTGTACACTTAGTATCTGCTTTTACGCAATCACCAATGAATTTATTGTAAAATTTCCTCTTCAAACCCTCATTCACTGCTCACTTTTTACCTTAACTTCACAAAACCGTACTGTTAACTCCTTATTACAACACTCCCCTTCCCATCTCACTTCACAGTCTGGCTTCCAATTATCTTCTAACTCCTTTCATTTGGTAGTCAGAAAGGTTTAATCAATGGTTTTATCCTTCCAAATCCCATCAATACCATTTAGCGGGGGTTGTGTGGTGTTGTTGGACTCTGACCTGTTCTGTGATCACATTTTTAAAACACTGAGGGGAAGTCAACGACCCACCTAAAACCTGACTTTCCTTGCAGTTTATAGATAATATTGGCATTTTCCTGCTATGTGATTTTCTCTCACTGTACATGGTTCAGCTATGAATATAGCGTCAGCTACTAAAACATTTAACTTGACTGTTTATATATTCAATTCTTTCTCACGACTGGCAATGAGGGATAACCGGACTATAACATTGGAGTTTTGTACTGTTGATTTGACGATGTCTCCTGTGTTCCTCTCGTTAGCAGTGCGTACAGTGATATAATGGTGGTTACAGTTATGATGCTACTGTCAACAGATGACGTCATGTAATGATGAGAATTTCACGTAGTAGTTGTACGTCTGGCAGTAGCGGCTGTTTGGATGCGGTCAGCCATGTTTAAAGGACTCAATTCTTTCCTCGTTTGGCACTTGAAGAAAAAAGTCTACAGACCTGTCCATTTTTTTTTCCTTGGAGATTTTAGTTGATCAGGTTTTCTGCCATGATTGTATTCCCGTTAACTACTGGTGAAGCTGATATGGAGCGTCAGTTATCTTCATTGTGTGGAAAACGTCTCATGTTGGTTCACGTCTGGCAGCGGTCTAGGTACTTGATTGCGGTCCATCTTTTGTCATATTTAGTCCATTACTCGTGTCGTCTCCGTCTGATTATTTGTCACAATAGGTTCCGTTGCATGTTGTTGCAGCAGTACTTGACATTTGGCCATCACTGGTTTTCGGATAGGCCCCAGGGGACGGCAAGATATAGCAGCAGCCTTGTTGCTGCTTGCTGCGGCTGACGCAACCAGACGGTTATTAATTGTAAATGGATATAAAAGCTATTGTTTGGGTAACATAAAAATAGGTTGAACAAATATTTATATTTGAGGTGGATAGAGAAGGCTTGTTTCAGTGTTCATTCTCTGTAATGTGCTTCGTGTAGTATTAACGGAGAGAAGAGACTATGTGATGGCAGGCGTTTTAACTGTTATCGGGGTGGATGTTGCTAAGATTCAGGAGCTTGGAGAGCTGCCACTTTGTTTTGTTTAATTGGTTATTAGAAACAGCGATTAGTGTATTCAAGGCACTTGCGTCTGGGGAAAAATCGTCCCTTGAATCATCACAATCGGTTTTAATACAATTAAACAAAACAAAGGCATTTGTTCGAAGGGTTATAATACCGAAAAGATAGTTTAAAGACACATGTGCAACTTTGGGTTTTTTATTGTAGACTTTCGCACCCATGGCTTTTCTTTGTACATAGTTTACGTTCAAATTAGTCCTAGATTTGTATTGAAAAAAAGCCACTGGATGGCGAAACGTCTACAAAAAAAGTCCCAGATGTTGCCATGTTTTTAATCCAAAAACCAGGAGCTTACCACCTCTAAGTTTGCAAAACCCCCCTGAAACAAAACCCCTCCCAATACCCTTTTTTACTACACAAGCACTTTACAAGAATAAACACTAAAAAGGGCCTTCTCTATCCAGCTAAAATAGAAATTTTGTCTAACCCTATTTTTTGTTACCCATAATAGCTTTCAACCCTTTTTTACTATGTGCGAGTTAACTTTTCTAACATATTGATACTATACTCCCACCATGTATTGACCTCCTTGAGCCTTATATCCCCCTCTGTGTCCTTTTTATATGTTTTGTTGGCTTGACAAGCCCTGGAAGCAAAAACGTTCCCAAATTAAAAATGTCACTTACTTGCCACTTGTGTCTTTTACTTTACAAACAATAAAATACTTAAAAAATTTTGGACGCACCCCGGCAAACACAACCCCAACAACACAACACACACACACACGCTTATCAATGTATTTTTATTATTATAATAAAAAAAGAAGCCAAAACAGCTTATAATGAAAAAGACGTTAATATGTATTTTTGATATTACAAAAAAATAATTTTTTAAAAAAAAGAGGGTAGTTACTTCTTTGTAATAAAAAATTCGGGATACTAAAAACACACATTTAAAAAATTTAAACTTTAAAATATAAAAATAAAATTCTTTGGTTAGAGGTATTGAAATTGATTAAAAAAATATGTACATGTTACTATAATAAATTTTAATTAGCATTACTAAAATAAAATAATTCATAACCCTACACAGGGTACAACTCTTGACACTACTGTGTCACTTATTATATATATATCTATGCAAAAATTTAATAAATTATAAATAACATTTGTATAATAATAAATTACAATCAACTGCTTCTCACGACACGAGGCAGTCACACGAACTATTCAGTGTACACTACAACCAGGCCATCTTCAGTGTCCCCCGACACCCTTTTTATCTCAGTGTTCCACTACGGTCCTGTGCATATCTCAGTGTTCCACTCCATCATACGTTCCTAAGTGTCACATACGGTCCTGGGCCCAGTTCAGTGTAACACTCCAACCTTTTTCTTTATTAATGTCCCACCAAACAGCATCGGGTGATTTTCCCGGGCCCCCAGTTGATCAACGTAGACGGTGAGTCCACAGACATCACGGTAGTCCATTAAATCCTCTCCAAAGGCGGTTGACACACCGCTAGCCCAACACCATGCTGCCAAACTCACTGAATGCGGCCGTCAAATAACTGAGGCCAACAGACTCAGTGAGCTGCGGGGAGCGGTTCTTCTAAAAGCCAGTAGATAGGTACGATTCGGTGGTCAGGTACCTACTGCATAGACGTGTACCCTGAGGAGTTCAGGTTTCTTAATGTTGAAGCCAGTAGACGTGTACCCTTGGGTGTGCAGGTACCTACTGCTTAGGTGCGTATCCTGAGGCGCTCAGGTACATACTGTTACTAAAGCCAGTGGGACTGTACCCTTAGGTGGTCAGGTACCTACTGCTTAGGTGTGCACCGTGAGGCACTCAGGAACTTACTGCTCTAAGGCCGGCTCAGCAGCCCCCACATTGGGTTTGATGACGTACCCAGTGGTACTGCCGGCCGGCAGGTTAACTATTTAACCGTATTTGGCGGGGGGGCCGCAAACAGTTGACAAACATTCAATATGAGACAACTGACAAACAAAAAAAACATTGAAACTATGACAAAAATAACTTTCATGCCATTATTTATTGTTGTTTGTACTGCAGATATACGACCCTCCCCCACCTCCCTCCCTCCCTCTCCCTCTCTCTCTCCCTCCCCTCTCCCCTCTCTCTCCTCTCTCTCTCTCTCTCTTCTCTCTCCCCTCTCTCTCTCCTCTCTCTAAGACAGTACTTGTAAAGTAAAAGGACCAAGTGCAACTAATTGTGACATTTTTTGTGGCAACGTTTCGCTCTCCTGGAGAGCGAAACGTTGCCACAATAAATGTCACATTAGTTGCACTTGTGTCCTTTTACTTTACATATTGTCGGTAATTCTACCAACTTTATTACAAGACAGTACTTCATAACAGGTTTGAGGAAAGAAATCTCTCCTAGTAAGCCTAGTAACAGATGCCACTTCAATATGAGGTTGCCTTCTAACCAGGTGGTAAGCTACTAGAAACACCCAACCATGAAGATCTTACCCTCCTGTCATGCGAGTGTGAAAAGGAAACCTGTTAAAGGACTGGCAGGACTGCAGTTTTTTTAGGTATCTTAAGAGAACAGGTTACAGCTCACGAATTTCAGCTTAAATACATTAGGTAAAAGGACACAATTACAACGAACGTAACATTAGTTGCACTTGTGTCCTTTTAACTAACATATTGTCGGTAATTCTACCAATTTTAATACAGCTTAAATATAATATGCCCTGTTACGTACATCACTACAGTATATTTTGTCGAGTGATGAAAATAAATGGTATAAAATACCGACACAATGGAAACATAAACACATATGCAGTTTGTGCAAGACAAGTATACAATACCGACAAGATGAAAGTTAAGACACTTGTGCAACATCTGGTTATCTTTATTGTAAACGTTTCGCCATCCAGTGTCTTTATCAATACAAATTCTTGGACATAATTAGAAAACAGAAGAACTATATACAAAAGATGAGGTAATCAGTCCCTCAGCCTTGGAGGTGGTGTGTGTGTGATCTGTGTGTGTGTGTTAGGTATGATCTGTGTGTGTGTGTTAGGTGGTCATAGAGATTTGTGAATATCTTGGTTACAGTGATTTTAGTGGATTTGAGATGGGTGGTGAGATGCATTTGTGGATGTGAAATGTGATTTTTGTGTGTGTTCAGAAGAGGTGTGTTGGGAGATGGGTGAGTGGATGTAAAGAAATGCGGGTGAGATGGAGAGGGGTATGGGGGAGGGTTGTATTAGAAATTTAATGAAATATGGGGAATTTTACTGAAAATAAAGGTAATGTGTGAATATTTTAAAAAGAAATTATTAGAATTGAAAAGTTATGATATATTGGAAAAGAATGGAGGTGTTGAAACATGTCGCAGTAGTTGGGGTAGTGAGATTAGTTGTTGTGTGAGTAACATCTATTTATGTGGATACAAGGAGATGAGTATGGAAGAGGATTTTATTAGAATTTTAGTAATGTAAAGAGGAAATGTGTATTACATTTTTAAGATTCAGTAAAAAGAAGGGGGAAAATTTGTATCGAATAAATGTGATGATTAAAATTGGGTAAGTGATGAGGGTTGTGGGTAATGTAGTCCAACTAGAGATACGAAAAAGATGATATAAGTGGGTTGTTTTTGTGACCTTTTCTGATGAATTAGTTAAAAACGAGAAAAAAATTGTTGATTGTGGGGTGTTGGGGTTTGTGGGTGTTGTTGTCGAACTAGAGATACCCAAAAAGATGGTATAAGTGGGTTGTTGTTGTGGATGTTGTGGGTTATGAGTGTTGTGGGTTGTGGGTGTTGTGGGTTATGAGTGTTGTGGGTTGTGGGTGTTGTGGGTTATGAGTGTTGTGGGTTGTGGGGTGTTGTGGGATGTGGGTGTTGTGGGGAAGTGGGTGTTGTGGATTGTGGCGTTGTTGTCGAACTAGAGATACCGAAAAAAGTGGTTATAAGTTGTGGGTTGTTGTGGTGTTGTGGGTTGTGGGTGTTGTGGTGATTGTGGGTGTTGTGGGTTTTGGGCGTTGTTGTCGAACTAGAGATACCGAAAAAGTGGTTATAAGTTGTGGGTTGTTGATGTGACTTTTTCTGATGAAAATTAGTTAAAAACGAGAAAAAAACTGTGGGTTGTGGGGTTGTGGGATGTGGGCGTTGTTGTCGAACTAGAGATACCGAAAAAGTGGTTATAAGTTGTGGGTTGTTGTTGTGACTTTTTCTGATGAAATTAGTTAAAACGAGAAAAAAATGTGGGTTGTGGGTGTTGTGGGATGTGGGTGTTGTGGGTTGTTGGGTGTTGTGGGTTGTGGGTGTTGTGGGTTGTGGGTGTTGTTGTCGAACTAGAGATGCTGAAAAGTGATTATAAGTTGTGGGTTGATGTTGTGGGTGTTGTGGGGTGTGGGTGATGTGGGTTGTGGGGTGTTGTGGGATGTGGGTGTTGTGGGTTTTGAGCGTTGTTGTCGAACTAGAGATACCGAAAAAGTGGTTATAAGTTGTGGGTTGTTGATGTGACTTTTTCTGATGAAATTAGTTAAAACGAGGAAAAAAAAACTGTGGGTTGTGGGTTGTGGGGTGTTGTGGGATGTGGGCGTTGTTGTCGAACTAGAGATACCGAAAAAGTGGTTATAAGTTGTGGGTTGTTGTTGTGACTTTTTCTGATGAAATTAGTTAAAACGAGAAAAAAAATTGTGGGTTGTGGGTGTTGTGGGATGTGGGTGTTGTGGGTTGTGGGTGTTGTGGGTTTGGGTGTTGTTGTCGAACTAGAGATGATGAAAGTGATTATAAGTTGTGGGTTGATGTTGTGGGTGTTAGTGGGTGTGGGTGATGTGGGTTGTTGGGGTGTTGTGGGATGTGGGTGTTGTGGTTTTGTGGGTGTGTTGTTGTCGAACTAGAGATACCGAAAAGATGTTGTAAGTGGGTTTTGTTGTGACTTTTTCTGGTGAAATTAGTTAAAACGAAAAAAATGTGGGTTGTGGGTGTTGTGGGTTGTGGATGTTGTGGGATGTGGGTGTTGTGGGTTGTGGGCGTTGTTGTCGAACTAGAGATACCGAAAAAGAAGTGATTCTGTTATGTGTTCGTGTGTGTTTGGATTGTGTTCATGTTTTTTTTTTTTTTGCATTCACGTTATATTATAGTCAGAGGTGAGTGGGATCGTCTTGGTTATAGTGATTTTGAGGGATTTGTGTGAAAATGGGTGTTAGTCTGTTATGTTGATCTTAGTTTATAGTGATTTTGGTGGTGTTTTGACTAAATTCAGTGGTGTTTTAGTAGTATTCAGTGGTGTATTTAGGAGTACTCAAATGGTGTTTGAGACTATTCAAAGGTGTTTTTGAAGGTGTTCAAATGATGTGTAAGAGTATGAAGGAGTTCTGGTAGTATTCAGTGGTGTTTTGGGAGTATTCAAAGGAGTTTGATGATGTTTCTTGAATGTGTTCAAATGATGTTTTTGGAGTAATCAGAGGTAATTGTCGATGTTTTTGGTGTTGTACAAAGTGGTGTGTGTTGTGTGTGTGTGTGTGTGTGTGTGTGTGTGTGTGTGTGTGTGTATTAACTTCGTAATATGTAAAATTGTGACTAGTGAATTTATCGAAAAAGTGGTTGTAAGTGTTGTGTTGACTTTTTTCTGATGAAATAGTTTTAAAACGAGAAAAATTGTGGGTTATGAGTGAAAATTGTGAGATGTTGGTGGGAGTGTGAGGGTTTGGGAGGGTGGGGAGAAGGGGTAAGGAGAGAAGGTTACTTCGTGGGGGAGTGACCTGAGATGTTATCTGAGATCGGACAGTTAAGATTCGCTGGACTTTTTCTGATGAAATAGTTAAAACGAGAAAATTATCTAGACTTGAGGAGAGTGAATCTTTTGTAAAGAAATTGTGAATTGTTGTGGGTATTAACGAAAAAATGTGGAATTATTTGGGTTATCCTGGGTTAAGAGTGAAAATGTTTTCCCTATGTTGTATATGAAATGTGTAGGGGGAAGTCGACAAGATTCAGCCTGTGTGCGGGGTCATCACGTGACGTCACTGGCATAGGGGGAAGTCGACAAGATTCAGTTTGTATGTGTGAGGTCATCACGTGACGTCACTGTCCGCCGAGTAAACACAGGTGGGGTGACGTCACACATGTTTAGACCTGTAGTAAGAGAAAGCACCATGCCCCATAGGAGGAGTTCATTTGAAATGCTTATCCCCAGAGGGGGAATCCAAAAACTCGATTCGAGGAGATGGAGACTTTGATTTCGAGAAAAACTTGATCCGAGGAATTGGAGTCTTTGTATTATCGAGAAAACCTTGATCCAAGGAGATGGAGCCTTTGATTTCGAGAAAAACTTGATTCGAGGAATTGGAGTCTTTGTATTATCGATAAAAACTTGATCCAAGGAGATGGAGACTTGGTATTATCGAGAAAACCTTGATCCAAGGAATTGGAGCAGGGAACTTGGGATGCAAGTGGGAGTCCATTTTGAATGCTTACCCCCAGAGGGGGAATCCAAAAAAACTTGATTCGAGGAAGTGGAGTCTTTGCATTATCGAGAAAACCTTGATCCAAGGAAGTAGAGCAGGAATATTTGGGGTGAAAGTGGGAGCCTATTTTGAATGCTTACCCCCAGAGGAGTGAACCAAAAAAACCTTGATCCAAGGAGATGGAGTCTTTGTATTATCGAGAAAAAAAAAATTTGGGGTGAAAGTGGGAGTCCATTTTGAATGCTTACCCCCAGAGGGGGGAATCCAAAAAACTTGATCCGAGATCATAAGAAAATGAAATTCAAAAAAAAAAATTGGGATGGGGGTGAAAGTGGGAGGGGGAACCTCTAAAATTTGATCCGAGGAGAGCACAAGAAAATGAAATTCGAAAAAATTTGGGATGGGGGTGAAAGTGGGAGGGGGAACCTCAAAAACTTGATCCGAGGAGATGGAGACCACAAGAAAATGAAATTAAAAAAATTTTGAAAAAAATCCGAAAAAAATTCGGGGCGCAGGGGCGATCCGGACGACGCTGCAGAAGGCGCAGCAGAAGGCGCAGGCGGGCGCGAGAGCGTGGGCGTGAGGGGCGCAGGCAGGCACGAGGGCGCAGCAGGGGGACGGGGGTCGGGGTGGGGGTGGGTGGGGGGCGCGGGCGGGGCGCGAGGGTGGGGGGCGCGGGGTGGGGGGTCGTGGGTGGGGGCGTGGGTGGGGTCATGGATGGGGGTCGAGGGTGGGGTCATAGGTGGGGTCAAGGCCATTAGCATATAGGTGTGAAAGGGAGCCACTCAGCCGCAGCCCTTTTCAGGAGGAGCCACTCAGGAATGGACCGCTCTGTAGAAGGAGCCGCTCAGGAAATGGACCGCTCTGTAGAATGAGCCACTGAGCCGCCTTCAGTACTACTAATGTGATCCTTTATTGACAATGTTTCACCCACACAGTGGGCTTTTTCAAGTCACACACAGATCTACCTGGGGTGGAAGGTACGGGAGTATTTATAGTCATGTTCAGAATGTTGAGGTCAGGTGGAGAATGCTGCATCTGATGATCTACCGGGTGGGGTTATAGAGTCTTGGGTAGCCTGGCAGGGGTATTGGACAAGTTGTGAGTAGACCTTCTGCAGTGTTCTATGTTCTTATGTGGGATAGCGATGAAGAAGTTTCTTGGCGAGTGGTTCAGCTATGTTATAGAAGCCGTTGTTCTGGTTGAAATTGTTGGTTATCGAGATAAGCGATGATTCCAGGATTCTTCGGTTTTTAGGTTGTCTTTCAGCGATAAGTCTTGATTTTTTGTAGTTTAAATTAAAATTGGT